>JAJPUD010006023.1:66829-97652 GCA_023553655.1 Myrmecobius fasciatus | reverse complement strand
AAAGAAAGAAAGAAAGAAAGAAAGAAAGAAAGAAAGAAAGAAAGAAAAAGAAAGGAAGGAGGGAAGGAAGGGAGGGAGGGAGGGAGGAAGAGAAAGAAAGGGAGGGAGAAATGAATGTAAATGAATGAACAAAGGAGGGAAGGAAAGAAAGAGAAAAAAAGAAAAAGAAAAGGAAAGAGAAAAGAAAGAAGACAAAGAGGGGGAAGGAGGAAAGAAGGAAGAGAGGGAGGGAAGAAGGAAAGAAAGAAGGAAAAAAGGAAAGAAGAAAGGAAGGAAGAAAAGAAAGGAAAGGAAAGGAAAAAGGAAAAGGGGAAAGGAGAGGAAAGGAAAAAAGAGAAAAGAAAAAGGGAAAGGAGAGGAAAGAAAAAAGGAAAGGAGAGGAAAGGAAAATAGAAAGATCACAGAACCCAAATATGATAGAAATTAAGAGTCTGAGGAAAAGATCAAGAAATGCCATGTTCTTGATGGAAACTAACAAGAATCCCTGCAAATGGGGGAGATTAACTACCTATGGCTGCATTCCTGGTCAATAATCCACCTAGAAGATATCTTTCAGAGATTCTTGTGATAAGACAAGGGCATTTCCTAAGCTAAAGCAAAGGCCCTAAGAAGCCTTCAAAAATATCTTCAGGAAGACATCAATTTACAATTTAACTAATGCAAGATAAACTGGGATCCTAGACCTTGTAACCAGAGCTGTCCATCACCTGGAAATGCTTTCTTGGCAGGAGCTTTTTGCAACTGATAAAGCATACTGAAAACAAGAAGGCTGGGGAATTTGAGCTTATCTCCAGCACTGACCAAAGCAGAGTGTGCTCTGAGCCATAGTGGCTGTGCACCCAGGGAGTCCTGGAATGAGGGGAGCAGCCCCAGCCACATTCCCTTGGGAGTAGTGATATGTCTGAGAGCATCCACTTCCTTGCTCTGATTCTGCACACCTTCTGAGGGTGACTTAGTTTTGAATCCCATTTTTGGTCCTATGTCTACTGCTACTCCACAGTTACTACAGCAATGGCACTTTGGGCAGCTTTCTTCAATTCTGAAACTTATTCTGTATCTGTAAATTGGGGCATTGGGCTCCATCACAGCGGTCGCTGCTAGCTGTCTTTTGTTCTCAAGGAGGACCACAACTTCAGGGAGGTGATGCCATGACGTGCAAGTAAGCTGGATTTGAGTGAGGGAGGGCTGGGCAAGGTCACTTGCCTCACTTTCCCCTCCAGAACCCTCAGGATTCAGTGGCCAAATAGAGGTCAGGATGACTAGAGATGGTTTAGAGCTAGAAGATACTTTACAGGCCATCTATCCGATTTTGCTCATCTAGCAGATTAAGAAACTGAGACCAGAGAGAAATAATGAAGTAATAAATGAAAGAGCTGAGATTTTATTAATGTTTTCTGACTCTAAATTCAGTGTTCTTTCCACTAAATCTCCTCATCTCATTCCTGTTTGACATGGAAGAGATGGTCAAAGGAATCCAAAAAGGATTTGTTTGGAATTAGAGCTAGCAAATTAAAATACAAACATTAGAAATTACATAGAGATATACATATAGACATTCCCTCTAATGGGGTATGTGTGTGAGAGAGAGAGAGACAGAGACAGAGACAGAAGAGAGACAGAGAGATGAGAGACAGAGAGAAAGAAAGAGACAGAGAGATAGAAACAGAGACAGAGAGAGAGAGACAGAGACAGAGAGAGAAAGGAAGGAGAGGAAGAGGGAAGAGAGAAGGGGGGAGAGGGAGAAAGACAAAAAGAGAGACATACAGAGAGGAAGAGAGAGACAGAGAAAAAAGATACAGAGAGAGAGGAAGAGGGAGAGGGAAGAGAGAGAAAGAAGAGGATGAGAGGGAGAGAGAGAGACAGATATAGATATACACACATATGCATATATACAATGCTATACATATATTTACACATGTATATGTCTCTCCTATTAGAATGTCAACTCCTTGAGGACAAAGATTGTCTTTTCCTTTTTTTGTAGCCCCAGTGTTTTAGGACAGTATGTGGCACATAGGAGGTACCTAATAATTATTTATCGATTGATTAATCCTGAGCAAGTTATTTAAACTCTCTCAGCTTCATTTTTTCACCTATAAAATGGGGTTAATAACATCACTTATTTCACAATCATATGTAAAAATTTTGTCAACCTTAAAGCATAATATATATTTTTTTTATTTTTATGTTTTAGTTACTTTCAGTCATGCCCAAATCTCCATGGTGCCATTTTGGGTTTTCATAGTAAAAATACTGGAGTGGTTTGCCATTTCCTTCTCCAGCTCATTTTATATATGAGGAAACTGAGGCAAACAAGGTGAAGTGACTTTCCCAGGGTCAGACAGCTAGTTAGTGTGTGAGTCTGGATTTGAATTCAGGCCCTCCTGACTCAAGATCTGTCACTCTTTCCACCTATCTGCCCTAATATAAATGATAGCTATTTATTATTATTATTATTATTATTATTACTATTGCTTCAATATTCCAATCAATCTACAATTGTTTCAAAAAGAATACTCCTTTTCATTGTTTTAAGCTTGCTTGTGCTCAACATGAGCTTCTTCATTGTCCTTTGGATATGATTGCAAGTCATGGCAAAGATACATGGTTCATAGTCGGAGATGCTTTTAAGAAATCTTCCAAAGGAAAAATAGCAATAGCAACAATAATAAAAAGTTTGTTCACTGATATTTTTATCTTCCTCCATTGACAAAAATTAATGAAATCCGAAATCATAAAACTAGATGACATGAAGTGTTATTCATCTTGCACAAGTGGATCATTTATAAGATTAAATGAAAATAATTTGGTTTTGAGGTAAGAAATGGAATATGTGATTGAGGGTGAAAATTAAGGGTCTTTTGGAACAACAACTAGTCAGTCAGGTCAAATTCATTCAATATCTACTCTATGACTAGTACTGAATTAGGAGCTTTTAGGATATCTTAGATGCTTGTGTTAAATAACCAAAGAACTTACACAATTCTGTGCAAATGGTGCCCAGGAAGAACCCTTTCTGATTCCAGAAGGAAGATTGTTCTGGCTAAAACTAGCTGCCTCTGAAATGTCATTTTTCCTGCCTGGTGAAATAAGTGCATGCTGCATATAAAACATGTTCAATAGTGCTATTGATGGATAAATCATGAAAGATGCTCACTAGAAAGGCTAATATCGACATCCTGTAAGATATAACTTCATATGTGCAGTACAGCTATTGATTACAGTGTGGTGATATGCTGAAAAGTACCAGTACAAATCATAGCGTAGTTGCTTGTGTGAGAACTGAAAAAGGAAGGCTTGCTGGGAAAGCAGAGAAGAAGGGGGCATTCAGTAAAGCAGAGACACTTTAATGTTTTGAATTTCCAACTCTAGGCAGGTAATATGGTAGATGTGAAGATAGGAAGACCTGAATTTGAATCCTAAGACACTTAGTTGCTGTGTGACCATGGTCAACATTTCTTAAAATGGAGACAATAATAGCATCCTCCTCCCAAAGTTATTGTGAGGCTCAAATGAGATTCAATTTGTAAAATGCTTTATGACCCTTAAGTCTCTATCAAATACTAATTATTATTATAACTATTGTTGAACATTTGTGTTCAGTTGATCTTGGCAATGTAAGCCTTGCATCAAAGGAAATTTCTTACCTCAAATATGTTTCCTTGTTAATAGAATCATCTCAAAGACTTAATGGGAAGGTATTAAAAGTATAAATTTCGCTTTTCTTAAATGCCACCAGGAAGTCAGAATACAGTTGAAAAGTTTTTGTGGAGAGGGAGATTTTTTTTTCCAATGGCAGAATGATTTTTTTAAAAATCATTTTGAAGCTACCCAGAGATGATGTTTATTTTCTTTGTGCTAATATAGGTTGGTGAAGTTTCCATGGTGAGATATCAGTCCAAATAGCAATTTTGACGTGAAGCCATATTGAGTGCCAAATATAGTGGATAGATGCAGTTGGTCTCAGTGGACTTGAGTGGCATTTTCCCCCCAGTTGTTCATGAGTCAGTTCCAAAATGCCAATGATAAATCGGCCGAGTTTGAACTATTTACAAGAAAGAATAACTTTTAAGAATAACAGCAATCCAGGAGGAGAGATTCTTCATCTTCTTTCTCAGAAGACATACCTGCAAGGATACAGTAGGAAATATTGTGTCGATCTTGATGTTTTTTGTTTTTTTTTTTTCAAATCAATCGGTTAATCTACAATATAAACACTGTGTACAATCTAATGCTTAGACACCAAACAAATGGGGTTCTACTAAAATTGTCCAAGGGTTAATAGTCTAGAAGACTTTTGTTGGCTTGGATATTCTCAGATGTAACTGTATAAGAACCAGAGCTAATTATTGGTTCCTAATGGAAGTTCCAGGAGTGCCTTCCAGGTGGTTCAAGAAAGTCAGTGAAATATAGGAAAAATGCACTGTGTCCTTAGAGTCTTAAGATTTGCTTTTTTCTTTGGTTACTGGCACCTATATAGTAAGTCAATCTCTTAATCTTTTGGTTATCAGTGTTCTCATCTGTAAAATGGGAATAATATTTCTTGCACTACCCATTTAGGATCCCATGGACATGGAGCTAGAGCTAGGCTATCTAATTCAGCCACCTTATTTAAATATACATATATGTGTATGTGTATATATATTATCTATGTGTATACATCTATATATGCATCTATGTATATATATATGCCCATATATTTTTATCTTTTATCACCTTCATTTCCAAATGTTATCTTTCTTGTCCTCTATCCACAAGCTTTCTTATAACAAAGAATTTTTTTACAAATAGTTTTTCAAAGAAAAAAATTAACAAAAACTATCATATCTATCCCATCTGATATCACATATAATATTCTGTTTCTATAGACCCTCTTCTCTTTAAAGAACTGAAGGAAGTGTTTTATCAGCACTTCTCCAGGATCTAACTCCTTATTATTATCATTATAGAGAGTTTACTTCAGAATTTTTGTTTGTTTTTCAATTTCCATTTATGATAGTCTTGGTAGAAATTATTTTCCTTGATCTGCGTCAGTTCATTTAATTATTATCTTACTTTTCTGAATTCTTTACAGTTATTGTTTCTTATTGTGTAATGATATTCCATTTTAAGAATGTTCTGTCTTTTTTTAATCCTTCCATTTTTTCAGATGGAGAAATGAAGGCTCAGAGAACAGCAATGATTTGCAAAAGGTCTTTAGATTTAATTAAAAATAAGGATTAAAATGTAGGTCCACATATTACAAAATTAATGCCCATATCATAGGAATATTCTAAGGAAAGTACCTTCTAAATTTGTTTCTGGCATAAATTAATGCAGATCAAGAGATAGTTTCTTTATGAGACTAAATGTAAACATCACTAGATTTGGGGGTGAAGACACTGTCCCCTAATTGTTGTTCTGAGGCAGTTCATTTTCTTTTTCTGGGTCCCAATTTCCTCATCTATAAAATGAAAACATCCAGTGGGGTGTTCAGAAGGTTCTCTTGAAAGTATAAGATTCTTGTTTGCATTTTTCTTTAAAATCCAAAGCAAGAAATCTTTTATATTTTTGTTTGTTTTTGACAGACAATTTCTATTCTTATATTTGGTATTTGTTCTCATTTGGGGATTCATTAAATCCTTGTAGATTGACTGGCCAGTCCCTACATCAAGGGTTCTCCTCATGGGGTTTATAAATTTTAAAAAATCTATCTTGATAACTGTTTAATTATATCTTATATCCTTTGTAATTTCATTTATTTTATTTCATACATTTGGAAACCTTATTCTAAAAAGGATGTCCATAGATTTCATCAGACCACCAAAGGTTTACGTGATGCCAAAAAAAAAAGCTTAAGAACCCCTATCCTAGATCATTAAGGCTAAGCCTAATAGCAGCAGTGTGGAATTAATTAAGCAGATTAAAGTTTACAAATCCCTTTACTTACATTTTCTTAGTTTATCCTCATAAAATTCTCATAAGATTAAATAGGTATTATCATCCCCATTTTTCAGATCATAAGACTGATGCTCAAAAGTCTTTACTTATGAACTTTATAAACTTATGTTCATAAAACAGAAAGAATCTGTCATATAGAAAATTTGAACCCAGTCTTTCTAGGGCTAACTAAAGCATTCCTCAATTAATTTACACCTTTTTTGAGATGCCTCCTTAGGGGCAAGGCTTATAGTGACAGAAGCTTTGAATGAAGAGGAAGACAGTTTTAATTTTGTCTTTAAATTTTAGTTCTGGGCCAGTCATTTGACTTCTGAGTCTGTTTCTTCTCTGTGAAATGGGAATCATGGTTGCCATGAAGTATTTTTGTGAAGACCAGAGTAAAAAGATCCTTAGGTCTAAATTCAAAGGGCAGATCAGAGGTAGAGGCAGCCTAGTTTCTCCTTTAACAGATGAGAAACAGAGAAGACCAAGAAATATTGAGTTTTGCTTTGCCTAATTCCATAGGGATATAGCAATATAATGATCCAAGACAATTCTGAAGGCCTGATGATGAAAAATGCTATCCATATCCAGAGAAAGACTGATGGTGCCTGAATACAGATTGAAATACACTTTTAAAATTTTCTTCTTTTTTGTCTATGTTTTCTTTTACAACATGATTATTATGGAAATGTTTTGCATGACTGCACATGAATAACCTGTATGGAATTGCTTGCCTTCCCAATGAGGGGGTTGAGAAAGGGAGCAAGGAAAAGAATCTGGAACTCAAAGTTTTAAAAACAAATTTTAAAAATTATTTTGATATGTAACAGGGGAAAATAAAATATTATTTTTTTAAAAAGTGATGCTCCCAAAGGGGAAAAAACAGAAATAATAAGTATTAAAGGGGGATATTTGAACACAAGTCCTCAATGCTTTTATCACTGTACCATGGTGCCTTCTATGTTAAAATATATTTTAAATGTTTTTTTTAAGGTGCTGTGCTAGGACTTTTTTATCCCTCAGTCTTTTTTCCTATGTGTTCTCTGAGGCAGGAGATATGAAAGAAATGGCAATTGAGGTTCCATCCTGGAACATAAAATGATCACAGGACTAAGGCAGAGGTAGTGTGGTGTGAACATGGACTAGGATATGATCCCCCTCTTGAGCCAAGATTGAGACTGGCTCTGCCCCAGATCTGCCCAGCAGCAGGAAAGCAAATGCAGACATAAGCAGTGTCCAAGAGCATCGCTCAAGTATCTTCAGTCACTCTCCACTCCCCACTCCCCCACCCACCCACAAAACATTTCTCAGGTCACACTGGAGGATGGGAGCATAGTTGGGGGAAAGGAAGGAGGGGGGATTTAATAGCAGGACAGCTCAAGTGTCTGCCACACAAACAAGTGACGCGGCTTGAAATGATAGCCATGAAAATGCAAGTACGTTACAAATCATTCAGCTATGGAGAACCGGGAACCGCAGCCCCGCCATGCTGATGTATGGACTGCTGGGCCTTCTTAATGTGGTTTCCCAGCAAACCTTTCATAAAATTTATGACTGGGGCTGACCTCTGCCACGGAGCTCTTCTCCATAACCCTCCCTTCCCTTCTCTAGCCAAGCAGACCTCTAGTTTATAAGGGCTCACCAAACTAGGTAATATATAATATTACCCAATGAAAGGACATGTACACTGCCCAGAGCCACAGGAAGTAGTCAGGGAGAGAGGAAAATTTTCCAATGAGTGCTGGACCCTACTGCTACTATCTCTCATTCAGACTCCATCAATTAATTAACAAACATTTTCTTAAGTATCTACTATAGGCAACAAGCAAGTTTCTGCCTTCAAAGAACTTACAATCTACCCCCCAAAATCAGAAGGTACAGCTTCTACAGTAAGCATTCTTTATCTAATCAATGTGTTTATCTTATTTGTATCCACAGACCACCTTATCTGAAAGATCTATGGACTCCTTACAATAATGAAATATATAATATAAAATACATAGGACAAGAAAGGAAAATGATTGTTTTGAAACAAAGTTATCAAAATATTTTAAAAGTTTAAGTTAAAAACTCCTAGCCTTAGACAGTTGCCTGAAGGTTTTGAGAAGTTAGTTGACTGATCCAGAATTACCTAATCAGTATATGTCAGAGGACGTATGCCTTTTCTTGTTTTCCAAGCATTTCTAGATTCCGAGGCTAATTTTATTTACAGTGTTCCTTAGGTAGGTATTTTTAATAATAATAATAAACTTAAAACTTAAATACAAAATATAAAAAGAAAAATAATGCCATGTGCACAGCAGAACATAAGAAGATTCAAGATACAAAGCAATAAATTTCCATTTCAAGAAAGCCTATGTAATTAATACTACACATTGCATTCAGAGCTCTTTTCTTTGCTTCCTTGTACATTTTCTTTTGTTCTCTGTTGTGCACTTTTTACTTTATTCTATTTTTCCCCTTTCCTTTCTCTGCCTCTTCCAAGAAGGCTACAATTAAGTGTGGATATATTTATTTATACATCTATTTACCTATCTATAATATATATATACATATATAAATATGCACACATACATATACATATGCATGCATATAAATACATATACATAGCTATCTATAATCATATATTATCATCATAATATATTATAAATAGATATAGATATATATACATAGAGATACAGAGATATTTTCATAGCCATCTATGTAAAACCATATGATACTTGTTTTTCCCATTTTTTCTGAAGGTAGACAACATCTTTCTTCCTAAGTACAAATCAGGTAGGTATTATTGTTCCTTTTACACCTGATAGGAAGCTGGAGCCAGAGAATGTCAGAGATTTGCCCAAAGAATACCTGTTTTCAGGGTCCACCAAGCTTACCATGGAGATTGCCATTTCAATAGTAGAAGTCTTTCCTGACCACCTGGAATGGGCTGGGTACACTCATGTTTTCAAACCAATCTCTCCCAAATTGATCAAAGCCTTTCTCTCTCCATACCTTGCTGTGCTAATTTGTGTATCTTCAATATCTACTTTTGCATCTTATCTTACCAGTTCCATCAAATTCACTGTCTTCTCCTTGTGGCATTTTGTTGTAAGGTAGTGTTGTGTGCCACAAGCAATAAAAGGTCCCAGGAGACTTAGTTGCTTTTTGATCTAATCTATTCTTTGTGCAACTTCCAGCCCTTTCCATTTGTCACTATGGAAGCTTCTGCCTTCTTTCAATTGGCAGAGCCAAGAGTCCTTGGGTATCCCTTGCAGAAGGAAGGATTGCAGCCTTCTCCTCTGCTTGAGCTGCAGTGTTGGGATTCTGCATGGAGTATCCTACAGGGACTTAAAAATACATGATTAATGAACAGCATGTAATACTCTCTCAGAGAACTGTGACTTTGGAACTTTTCTTCTATCTCATTTTAGTCTTCTGTTATTCTGGTGAGGTGAGATTGGAATAGCTGTCCTTTATTTCAGGGCTTATTCAACACAGAAGCCACTTCCTCCAGGAAGTCTTCCCACTTTGCACTAAATAAACTTTCTTGTCATATTTTCTTAAGATAATTCTCCTAGAATTGCACATGTTTAACATATATTGGATTGCTTGCCATCTAGAGGAACAGGGGCAAAGAAGGGGAAAAATTTAGAACACAAGGTTTTGCAAGGGTGAATGTTGAAAACTATCTATGCATATGTTTTGAAAATAAAAAGCTTTAAAGAACAAAAAAGAATAATTCTTCTATATTTTTGTTTTGGTCTTTTCATAAATTAAACTATGTAAAATGCTTTTATATTTACATTACTATAAATATAAAAACTACAAGTTTCTTAAAGGCAAGAACTGTGTTTTTTGATCTTTATATTCTCCCCCTGAACCTATCACAGGGCCTTGCAACGTAATAGGGGATTCAATAAATAATATTTGTCTAATTCAATAATCTAGTCCAATTATTCTTAATTTATATGTAAGGAAACATAGACCCAGAACTCTGATCAATGTAGTGATTCCAGATGACTCATCATGAAACATACAACCAATCTCCAGCTAGAGAAATGATGGACTGAAGGTGCATATCCAGGATATATATTTTTGCACATGTCCAATATGGAAATTAGAGGCAGTTAAATGGCACCGCAGTGCACGAAGCACCAGGCCTGGAGTCAGAAAGACTTATTTTCCTTGGTTCAATCTGGCCTCAGACAGTGACTAGCTATGTGAACCTAAAAAAGTCATTTAATTCTGTTTGCTTCAGTTTCCTAATCTGTAAGATAAACTGGAGAAGAAAATGCCAAACCACTCCAATATGTTTGCCAAGAAAAATCCCAAATGGGATCACAAATAGTTGGACAAAACTGAAAATGACTGAACAACAACAATATGGGAATTAGTTTTTCTTATCTATTTATGTCTATATCTATTTATTCTATTATTATTTCTATATACATTTATAGACATAGAGATAGATAATTGTACACACATAGAGAAATAAATGTTTCTGTGTGTACATATATATTTGAACAAAAGCTTTATTTTTCTTTTCAGTAGTGTAAGTGGGAAAGAGAAAAACTGTTCATTGAAAAGAAAATTAGATACAAGATAAATAGGAAACGGAGCCATCAGTGATCTGCCCTAGTGTTTATATTTACTATCCTATAAGTATAAGCATTTCTCTTTTACTCAGGGATTGATTAAAAATCAAAAAACATTTTTTTGAGAATCCACTATGGTAGAGGACTAACTTTTCAACCAATGAGTTGCTGGAGTGCATAAAAAAAGTGTTGGTAAGAGAAAGAGTGTGTCAGAGGGGTCTACTGGAGTAGCTAATTAATAATAATAGTAGTAATAATATTATTCATCCCCTGCAAAACAAGGATAGTCTAGCAACTTTATTTTACAGATAATGACATTCAGGCTCAGACAGGATGAGCCCAAAGTCTCAAGGTTCTTTAGGTTGCCAGTGTTCAAATCAGAAAATTCTGCTCATTTTAAAAAGTTTTTATGAAGCTCAAATGAGCTGTATGGAATATGTGTAAATTTCCCAAAACTGAAAGCACTTTGTGATAAAAAGTGATATTAAGATTTTAAAAGGATTCTAAGTTGAGGGTCTGCCCTCAGAGTGCTTAAAGACTGGTTAAGATATAAAGTGAACATACATGAAACAATTATAGATCATTGGAGTGCTGAGCACATGTATAGAAATGTTGTCCAGGAGTTCACAAATGGGAAGGATCAGAACAGGGGAGAGTGTGCCCTTCTCACAAAGAAGACATTTGATAGAAAGAGAGAAAGAAGAAAAGGTGTGAATTAACACCTGGATGAATTAACCTGCTTTGGATCAAGGTAAGTGTTTCAATGGGCTAAAATAAAACTTAAGATTTCTTAGAGCTTGCAGATTCTTTTCTTCATCCTTTTTCTCCCTCTAGGACCATGGATAAACTAAATCTGGCTCTTTGGAACCTTGCCCATCTTAGTGTGATCTGTATAGGTCTGACAACAATGGGGCTTCCAGCTCCTCGACAATTCTTCCGTGCTCCAGGTAATAGAGTGCAATATAGAGCAAGCAATTTACAGTATAATGAATTTGTTTTATTCTACTTCTGTCTGGACTATATGGCCCCTGCCTGCCTCTCTGTTGTTTTATTTACTCCACAGCTATTCTCATTGTGGGAGCTATTCCCTTTAGCATGCTCACTTTAAGGTCATTCTAAGGACAGGATGTTGCGTTGGTCGAGATGAGTTGTGAACAAGTGTGCTCAGCAGCGATCCTTTCCTTTCCCATGGTCTTTCTGAAATCTGGAACATAAAGAAAAATGCCACAGAGCTCAAGATTTAGGCTCAGAATTCAGATTTTGAGGTCGATGTCATTCAGATGAATGCCCCTGAGTAAGGCACAACAGAGTAGTTACTGAGAAAGATAAGGTGATTCAGTGGAGTGCCTGGGTAGGCTGTAACTCAAAGAGGGAGAGACATTTCTTGTAACCACTAAAAATGTGTAAGGGCAGAGCCTATGTTCTGTATATTGCTTCTTCTCCACAATGGCATTTTGGATCCTTTGTTTCCTGAAAAATCCATCTCCTTTGCCAACTGGTGCTGAGGGCATTGCAAATTAGTCAGCATGCTATACTGGTACTGTTAACACTTGTGGCAGGACATTCATACAGGTGTAATAGTAACCACAGTTGCTCTAAATATTTGTAGGGGGATAGCAAATGGATCTCACCTTCCAACCAATACATGTGATTAATAGAAATGGGAACAGTGGCACTCCAAGAAAACAGCTCCCCATCCTTCTTAGCCCAACAATATGAATGTGGCTGGGCTAACTGCCTTCATTTTTATGCGAATACAATAAAGATTATCCTTTAATTATTTCTGGCATATGCCCTTTAAATTCAGAGCCAGCAAGTCACAGTGGGCAAAGGGTAATACATCTTAACAGGTTACAACATCCCTGAGGATTGGTTGATTGACATCAAAATTGTTTTTTTTTTCTTTCCATCTGATTGACACTGTAGCAGGTGTGAAGTGATGGCAGAGCCCTATTGTCATATGTCAAAAGATCTTAAATCAAAGCTAATATAGCCCCAGTGATATACTTTCAGATTTTTTTCTTAGCTTCTGGACTCTAGGACACATTTGACTTAAGACTAAGGCATCTTGGAAAGAGAAAGAGGAATCTTTTGGATCCCTTGGAGAAAAAAATACATGGCAATAGGCTTGCTCTAACTTAGAGAATATCTTCTTCTTTTGGCATGGGGAAGTAGAGATTTATGGAATAATCTCCTGGTGAACCCTGTCTGGCCAAAGAATCTTTGCCAATGATGGATACTTATTTCTGCAGCAAACCTTTGGGGTTTCTTGGAAAGTGAATTCTCCTCAAAACATCACTATGTATGTATGCTTGATGGACAGTCCAAAAGTTGAATGCTAAGGCTCATTCTAAACAACCACTTGGGCCAGTGGTCACTTTCAGAAACATTTGACTGCTAGAATTATACTATGAGACTTAAGAAGGCCTGTGTTCCAGGTAGTAGTGCCTCCTTAGAGGTCTTTAGTGGAGAGGCTTGCCAATATTCCACTCTTCCACCCTTGTCAAGTACCCTTCACTATCCCAAGTAAATGTCTTCCTGTTTTTATTTAGACTAAGAAAGGCAGGTGGACTTGCTCCTTCTAGCATTAGATTGTTGTCTGGGATTTGGGGTGGTTTGGTGCTGAGAGCTTGAGGTGATTTGCACATCCAGTAATTTCAGGGAATGGAGACCCTGGTCATTCAACTACATTCTATGAATTACCCAGCCCACATCCATGGGTGGACAAAAAGATACTACATGATGATGGTCGTGATGGTCTCTTAAAGTTGGACACATTGCTTCCCTTTACTATGAAGTGTGACAGAAGCATGGCTGCTAGTAGAAACTTCTTTGTAGATGAGTGTAGAAATCATGTCTCTTTCTCATTGGGTCCAAGACATCCACTTCTAACATGAAGCAAAGGGTTATTTCTAGTTACAAATGATCCCCTGATATTCCTCATAAGGCAGCGTTATGGGACAGACCAGTGATCTTGGAATCAGAACGACCTAAATTCAAATCTGGTCTCCAATGTCCACCAGCTGCCCTCTCCGTGCCCCAGTTTCCCCATCCATAAAATGAGAGGGTTGGATGGGATAATCTCCTTCCCAGCTTGAAATCTGTTCTCCAGTGATGCTTGTATGACTCCTCCCATCTGAAAGAAAATACTCTTGTACAAATAACCAAGTTGGCATTCTGCATGGTGTCTCCCATCTGGCAAAGCCAGAGAGATGGTTACTCACTTTAATCTCTTATTGGATTTATTCAATTTCCTCAAATGTCAGCTTTGCCTAAATATGAATAAATCTGCAAGTCAGCCATATCTCCCTTTCTCCCACCTATGCATCAAAATGCTCGTGCCAGACCCCTGCACATGCCTTGTTTCTCTATGAGAGATTCCCCCCCCCCCCTCGCCCTAGAAATCATTTGACTTCTCTGTGTTGCATTAGACCACTGTCATTAACGACAAGGGTGTCATTTGGATGTGATCTGTGAGGCAGTGGGAGCTTTGAAGTTGAAAGATAGAACAGACACAGATAAATTGTGCTCTGAGTAGGCTGCTATTCCACCATTATTGCCAGCAATTATTTCACCGACTGACACATCTGATAAAAAGTCAGCTGCCTTCCTCCAGGAAGCATCTTGGGGAGCTACAAACCAGGCTACCTCTGTCGGATTTCTTTTTTCCAGCTGACAAAAGCTCGTTAGTTCTTGGACCGGAGCGTCCTGCTCCCATTCCTCTGTTGTTTCCTGTCGTATTTCATGGCGGAGTTTGCAGATGTCAGCTACAATGTATCCATTTCAGCTCCCATGCTCACCTTTCCTGCGATGAGCTGGATTGTTCTCTTTCTGCTGGGGATGGGTGGGGTAGATCCTCCAGGATCCCCTTTTCCTTTGTTCTCTTTCAGGTCCTTGTGGCTAGCCTGTTTTCCATTATTGACTTCAGTTATTGAAATTTGACACAGTCTTATGGTCTTTCTTAAAGCCAAAACAAATACAAGCATGAGAATAAGTATAGTCAATGAACATGTCCTGTTGTATATGAAATACAGTTCTATTGATAGAGTCATTCTTTTTTCCAAAGTTAATTATTTAAGTGAGGCTATATTGGAGGACTCAAGATGAAAAAGTTTAGATTGTGCTCAATTTCCTGGTGAGAAATGTGATATTTATGAAATATAAGTGCACCTTAAATTAGAAAGGTCAATGATGATAGTGATCATGAAATCTTACTTAGACATGACTTTGAGAATTCAATTGGTTGGCACTGGATCTTCTGCCAAAGGATGTCAATAAAATGTCAAATAAGTTTAGAGTTTCTAAAGCATTTACAAACGTGGGTAGAAATGTGAGAATTTGTACTGTTGTGTGATAAGACCCGAGGCTAGCATTAGTCATATTATTGAACTAATTCTAATGTCAAGAAGAGAAACATAAATTGTCATTAAATCTGGAAAAAGTTTAAGACTGCTTTCTTAACAAATTATGTCTCAATCCCTTTTCTGTTTGAGGAAATGGAGCCTTGGGGAGATTTGCTTTTCCTAGGGAATTTGATAAATTTTAAAAATGAATTTCTGAAAATAAATTAGGTAATAGCTAACTAAGTTCAGAGACCCAAGACAAGGCTGTGCATTTTGGCTTAGAATTTAGAGGTGAGGGGCAGCTATTTGGTGCAGTGGATAGAGCCCTGAAATGAGGAGAACCTGAGTTCAAATCTGGTCTCAGACACTTAACACTTCCTAGCTGTGTGACCCTGGGCAAATCACTTAATCCCAATTGCCTCAGGGAAGAAAAGAATTTAGAAATGAGAGCCAAGAATCGTTTATAAGCATAAAAATTAATTCACAAAAAGAAAAAAGGTTTGTAAGAATTCTAAGATAAGGTTAGAAATGATGACAGTGCTTTTATATTTCCTGATTGTTGTTTTTGTTATTCATTCAGTCACCTCTACCTTTTTTTTTCCCCATTTTGGGATAATACAGTGAAGTGGTTTGTCATTTCCTTCTCACCTTACAGATGAGAAAACTGAGGCAAGCAGGGTTAAGTAACTTGACCAGGCTTACATGGCTAACAAGTATCTGAGGCTGGATTTGAACTCATGAAAATGAGTCTTCTAATTCCAAGCCTCCTGCCCTAACTGTTGTACCACCTAACTGCCCCATACTTTCTGACACAGATTGGTTAACAAAAAGAAAGCTCCTTCTAAGAATACTAATCAAGAGTTCCTGGAGCCTCTGACTTTGAGTGCTGAAGAAAGATTTATAACAATTGGTCTTAAATACCAGCTAAAGAGACCTATGAGCATCTTTGTTAAAAAGATGAATATTAATCACAACACCTCTAGAAGATTAGAGGACTGAATTTCAGATGACTATAAAGAGAGTTTGTCACATAAACTGAATGCATATATTTATATATACATATATAAATAATCATATATAGCATATGTATACTGAATATATAATATATATAGCCAAAATATATATAATCTGAATATATGTGTATCTATACATCTATGTACGTATATACAGACATACATACAATGTCTATGTTCATATATATACCCATACACAGCCTACATGTACATATGTGTGCATAGATATATATACAATCATCTGTATTTACATACATATATACTTACACACATATGTGTATGCATATGTATACAAAGATACAATGCAACCAGTTTTGTTTATATACATGTAGGTATGTATATATATGATATATGTTTATATAAAGCACAGGCTATGGATTTATGCTGTCCCCAAACCAAGGCTACTTATTTACCTCCCTAGGGCTCTAGAGATCTAGAAGATTGCAGAGTTTTTGTCTAGTACTATAGCTTATGAGCTCCCATAAGTGTTTTTCCTCTCATGTTTATCATTTGATATAAATTAGCCAGAAAGAATTGTTTAGCTTCTAGAAACTAGTATTTATCATAGTGATATAGTTTGTACAAAACATTCTCCCCAAAAGTCTGTAAAATACTAACCCACAAATATATGTGAGAACCAACAAGACTAGTTTGTGTCTTGTTGTAATATGTGTGAAGGAGCTATAACCACATCACTCTGAGAAGACATATTTCAGTATTACCCTGAAAACAGCTGGGGTTTGAGGACTAGCTGGAACAGAGAATAATAAAGAACAGCCTACAAAAGCCCGAGTCTAAAAGAGAGCAAAAGGCTATCAACAGTAAAAGACATCAGCAACCTTGCAGCATCAGTAGCATCAAGGGCCTCTCCATGAATGTGCCCTGGTCATATATTATGTTCCTATATGAGAAAACCTTTGTTTAGTTGCTTTGGCCACAGGAGGTTGCCATGTATAAATTTTCTACAAAAAATTTCTATGACGTTTCGTGATATACCTCTGTCTATGTTATTAGTAGAATTTCAAGCTCATGGTTTCCTGAAGAAATAGTCTAATAATATTTTACATTTGTTATTTAATTATTTTAACTTACTAAGTGTATTCTGTAGTTGTTTAGTCATAGTGACATATATCACTGAAAGCTTACACTGTGGTTTAAAAAGGATTTTGATCCACAAAATACTTAGATGTAGCCAACAGGAAGCCTAGAAAAGGAGTAACTGTGAGTGCTTTATTAGTAGCATTTAAGAGTTGCAAGATACTACATTAGGCACTGAGTATAAAATAAAAAATCAGTCTCTTGTTTCAAGGAACACTTTGAAAATGAACTCTAAAATGATGTAGCTATTTCAATGTTACATAAATAAATTTGATAGAAATTGTTACTCATCACCATTGGCTTAGTCATTATCCTGAAAATCCTGAATATTTTGGTTTTTCCAATTTTATTTTATGTTTAAATTAGCAATCTTTTATCTCATTTTCTCTTTACTCCTTCCCAAATTAAAAAAAAATTACAAAACTCTTGTGACAAATATGCCTAATGAAGTAAAAGACATTGACTATGTCCAAGTGGATATGGTAATGACCATGATCATGGTGTCTATGAGCATGAAAGACTCTTGTACTATGAAGACTTTGGAGATTGAAATGGTGGTAGTAATTGAGTATGATTTTTCAGTGGAAAGGGTACTGATAGAGAGCTGCAGTGAACTGGGATAGAAATGTACTAGTCCCATATAATAAAAATATGAATATCTCTTAGAGGAGTGACTCACTTTTAAAATGATTAAATAAGATGGAGGAGGAAGAGGAGGGCCTTCGTGGTGTAATATGGATGGAGGAATAACTTTGGAGAGGAGGTCAGAAGTATCTGAAATCATGGTGCATCATGACATTGCTTAAGGTTTTCACACTTTTCATTTATTTGCTAGTATATAGTTTGTTTTCCTGGTTTTACTCACTTTATTCTGCATCAGTGCTGTTTCACCTCTAAGACTTATATGCTCCCTTTCATTCTTACTTATAGAACCATAGTATTCCATTATAAAAATTATTTGGGTTCTCAGAAAATAAGTAGTATTGGGGGAGATCTGTTCTTCATTCTTTTGGTAGAGCTTAGAAAGACTGAATACTCCCAATCTCTTCACAAAGAGATTATCCATTTTACTATACTTATTTTCACCTCTAATATATGCTGTCTATGTATAACTGGGAAGTCACTTAACTTTTTGAATGTTCTAATGATCTCCCTCAAACAATAAATTGAAGAGACAATATCCCATTGTTTTGGTGTAGAGTATACAAATTGAGAAGTTCCCTATGTCAATGAAATCACATATCCAGTCCTATCCCTATTCTTATTATAAAACATGACATAACATAACATAATATGACATGGCATGACATGACATAAAGAATTACATAAAATGTCAATTATCTTTGAAAAATTATAAAGAACAGAATAGGCACTATGGGATTGGAGAAAGAGTGATGTTTTGATTTTCAAAAAAATGAAAAATAGAATTTATTTTGAAAACTGAAGGCCAGTAAATTATCAGTACCTGGTAAAGAGAATAGATAGAAAATATTTAGAAAAGAAAATAATGGTGTAAAAGATCCAAGATGATTTGATTTAGAGCAAAAATTGCCAGAACCACCTTGTTTCTTTTATTTTTTTCTCCATTTTTGGTATAGTTTTACTACATGAATGGATGTAGTCACCTATCTTATAATAAAATATTTAATAAAATCTCTCATTGGTGGGTTTCCTATGGAGAATTTATGGTGGATATGGATAATGGTCAGACAAGATAAGAAAATGGAGATCTTCATTTTCCATAAAGAAGGGACCACATTGATGAGTTTGCAATAGAGTTTAAGTATAATCTAACAAAATGATGATTTTGTGTTTAGGGACACAGCTCCTCTCTGTCACTTTTCTGTTTATTCTCACCTGAGGTCACCTGATGTTTCTTCCAATCAATGAAAATATGAGATATTTTGAAATGAATTGTACCTATAAGATCATGATTCTCTACATGTTGGTATATTCCAACATCTGGAAAATAGGCAGTTTGAAGAAAAAGCAGAGAAACAAGAACTATATCTCATGATGTTAATTATTAAATTGATCATAACCTGAAGGAATTATTATTAAGAATCTATGTGAAACATGGAAGATAATTTTTAGTAAACTGACAGATGGCACAAAGCTGAAAGGCACTGGCAATATGCTCAATAACAAAATCAGAATCCTAGAAAATTTTTATACCTTAAAATAATGACCAAAACCAAACAGATCAAATTAAACTAGAAAAATTGAGTGGGAATAAATATAAAATCCTTTTAGAAGGATAAAAATTCATTGAACGAATATATAACAAGGAAAACTTGCTCAATACCTGGTGATTGTCCATATTGTACGTGATGTTCTCTTTGGTTACATTAATTTGTTCTTCATCCTTCATAAAAATTTTTTTATTAAAGCTTTTTATTTGTAAAACATATGCATGGGGGATTTTTCAACATTGACCCTTGCAAAGCCTTCTGTTACAAATTTTTCCCTCATTCCCCTCACTCCCTCCCCTAGATGGTAGGTAGCCTAGTGCATGTTAATTATGTTAAAATTTATGACAAATCAAATTTATGTATACACATTTATACAGCTATCTTGCTGTACAAGAAAATCATATCTACAAGAAAAGAGAAAAAAAACCTGAGAAGGAAAACAAAATGCAAGCAAACATCAACAAAGAGCATGAAAATGCTACATTGTGGTTCAGACTCAGATCCCACAGGCCTCTCCCTAGGTGTATATTGCATTCTTCATCACTGAAAAACTGCAACTGCTTTGAAACATGTCATTGTTGAAGAGAACCACGTCCATCAGAATTGATCATCATATAATATTGTTGTTGCTGTATATAATGATCTCCTGGTTCTACTCATTTCACTCAGCATCAGTTCATGCAAGTCTCTCCTGGCTTCTCTGAAATCATTCTGCTGGTTATTTCTTACAGAACAATAATATTCCATGACATTCATATACCATAGTTTATTTAGCCATTCTCCAATTGTTGGGCATCCACTGATATGCATATGAATGTGCACAAAAGGGGATAAATACAAGGAAGTTTCTGAGGAATGGTGCTAGCACTTCGATATATAAAAGCTTCAGGTAGAAGATGTTACTTGAGTGACAAATTTAATGAAGAGGGGTAGTCTCTAAGGTAGGCATAAGAAGAGAATACATTCTAAGCAAATGGAGACAGCCAGTGTGAAGACACTCAGACTAGAGGTGAAGAGTGGATATGAATAACAGAAAGAAAGCCAATTTGGGTAGGTTATAGACTGTGGGGATGAGATAGGGGAGGAAATAAGGTAAAAAAAATTATTAGATTTTGTTTCTTATGCATTCAGCATCCCTGCTCTGTTTTATGGGCAAATTCATCCCATTCACATTCATGGCTATGATTTTTATGTTTGTTCTTCCTTCAATTGTAGCCTATTATGATGGTTCATTTCTTTGCCACCAACATGCCTTTTTAAATGGAAAAGAGGAAAAAAGAATGAAATTAGCACCACTATAAACACACAAATATACAAACACACAATTGATAGCCTTCTCTATTTCTATGTTGCCCTTTGGTTTAAATAATCCTAGATTTTTGTCCTGTGATTTTTTGAAACACAATGTCCAGGTTTTTTGCTTGTTTCATGAATTTTGAGAGAATGGAGGTAAGTGGAAATCAGTGATTATTAATTTTTCTCTTCATCATGTTTTTCTTTTTCTTCTTTTGTTTTCCCTTTTTTCCTTTCTCCCTCTTTTTCTTTCCCTTCCTCCCTCCTGTTCTTCTTTCCTTCCTGCTTGCCTTTTCTTTTATTAACAAATATTGAAAATGGCAGAATACATTCCTCTCGGAACAATTTTAAAATAATGCCTCAAATCAAATTTTGGAGCAGCAAAGCTGACAATAGATAAAAAGGAGAAATTATCCCAGCCTAAGACAACTTAGGAGGTACACAGAAGTTTAGGACGCTGGTGTGGTCACAGATCAAGAGTGAAGCAAGAGCACTAGCAGTGACTTGACAGCAGCAATAACATTCCCCACTGGCAGCAGTTTCATGAGCTTTCAGATCAAAGATAATAAGGGGATTGGGTAACTGGTCAGAAAAGATTACAGGGGATCCTTTGCTGACACTGGATGCAGCTGGTACTTATTGCCAATTCTATTGCCATTTAACAGTTCTGGCTTACAATGGGTTACAGTTTTAAGTTGGAGAGAAGCACTTATGATAGATCACAAGAAAATAGGGGACCTACTCACAATTCCAGAACCAAGAGGAGCACTAATACTTGTAACTGCAGGGGAGCAGGAGCACTTCCTGGGTAAAAAACAGAGTACCAAACAGGAGAACAGTGACCACATCTCTCACATTATATCTTTGTATATATAACTTTGAAAGAAGCAAAAACTTGCAGACATGGAGAAATACAGAAATTCCCCACTGGCTCAGTATTAAGTTAGTTGTCAGACCCCAATAGCCTCCAGCAGTACCACCTATCTACCATACCACCCCTTCAGCAAAGCAGCAGACAAAAGGGTTCTCTACGGGCCTCAGGACAATATCAGTGCACCACCAGGTAAACAGCTAGGACCTGTAGCCCCTGGCATGAGAAGCCTGAAACAGTGCCCTTCCATTCTGGGGAGCAGAGTTTAATTTTTTAAAAAAAGGCCAAAAAATATGAGTAAAAATAATAATAAAAAAAAAGAATCTGACCATAGAATGTTATGATGGTGACAGGAAAAATCAAGACACAAACTCAAAACAACAGTGACAGAACATCTATTGGCAAAACCCCAAAGAAAAGTGGGAAGTGATCTCAAGCCCAGAAAGAACTCATGGAGGAGCTCAAAAAGGAGCTTTTAAATCATATAAGAGAAAGAAAATGTTTGTAGCAGCCCTTTTTATAGTGGTCAGAAACTGGAAACTGAGTAGATGTCTATCATTTGGGGAATAGGTGAATAAATTATGGTATATGAATGTAATGGAATATTATTGTTCTATAAGAAATGATGAGCAAGCTGATTTCAGAAGAAATCTGTGAAGACTTACATTAACTGATGCTAAGGGAAGTGAGTAGAATCAAGAGAACATTGTATACAGCAACAAGAAGATTGTGATGATCAATTCTGGTAGATGTGACTCTTCTCAACAATGAAGTGATTTAAGGGAATTTCAATAGACTTGCCATTGAAAGAGCCATCTGTATCCAGAGAAAGGACAATGGAGACTGAGTGTATCTCACAACATGGTATTTTCACCATTTTGGTTGTTTTTGTGTTTTTTGTTTGTTTTCTTATTTTTTTTCATTGGACCTGATTTTTCTTGTGTGGAATGATAAATGTGTAAATAAGTTCAGATGAATTGAATATGTTTAATCCATATTAGATTATTTGCCATGTAGGAGAGAGGGAGGGGAGGAAAGAGGGAGAAAAAAAGCAGATTACAAGGTTTTGTAAGGGTGAATGTTGAAAACATTTATTTTGAAAAATAAAAAGGTTATTATTATAAAAATAAAATAAAAATTTAAAAGCATATATAAAAATCATATAAGAGAGGTAGAAGAAAAACTGGGGAAAAAATGAGAATGATCCAAGGTCAGACCTGTATGAAATGATACAAAGTGAAGAAGTACGAGATCATTGTGCACAGTACAACAGTGTTTTAATAATAATCAACTGTGAATGACTTGCCTACTCTGATCAATAGAGTGGTCCAAGACAATTTCCAAGTACTCATGATAAAAACTGCTACCTCCTCCAGAGGGAGAACTAATGAATTTTGAGGTACCATCTCATACTTATAAGATTGACTAATATGACCAAAGAAAAAAAGAAATAAAATGATGAATATTGAAGAGGTTGTGGGAAAATTGCAGAGTTGTGCACTGCAGAGTTTGTGAACTGATCCAAACACTTTGGAGAGCAATTTGGTATATGCCTAATGGCAATGAATTATAGGTAGCCTTTGATCCAGCTACTTGGTCTACTGGTCTGTATGTTAAAGAAATCATTAAAAAGGAGAAAAGACTTACATGGGCATAAATATTTATATTTTTATATGGCACTTTTCATAGTAGCAAAATATTGTAAATTGAAGGGTTGGTCATCAATTGGGTAATGGCTAAACAAGCTGTGGTATATGAGTGCACTATTTTGTGCAATTAGAAATGGCAAAGAGGCAGATTAAATAAAAAATCTTAAAAAGACCTGTGTAAAATGATGCAAAGTGAAATAGACAAAACCAGGTAAACATTATACACAATATCAGCAACATGGTGTCATGATCAACTATGAATGATCAACTCTTCTTAGCAACACAATGAGCCCAGACAAGGACTGGGGGGTGGGGGAGGGGGAGGAAAGGTTATTTGCATTCAGATAAAGAACTGATGGACTCTGAATGCAGATCAAAACATATATTTTTACTTCATTCTTTTTTATATTTTTCTCCTTTTGATTTGTTTTATCTTTCACAACTGTGACTAATATGGAAATATGTTTTACATGATAACACATGTATAACCTACCTCAAATTCCTCATCATTTAAAAAAGAGGGGAAGGGGAAGAAAATGAATAAACGATTTGAAACACAAAATCCTATTAAAATGAATGCTTAGATTTTTCTTGACAGGTAATTAAAATAATATTAAACTATATAGTATTAAAAAATTTAAAATACTATTAAAGATAAAAGCAGAATTGGTAAAAAAAAAAGAGAGAGATATAAAAATGTTCATTGTAGAAAATAATTCCCCAAAATTACAACTTTAAAAGTGAACGCTAGTAACTTCATGATACTTTTAAGAAAAACATAAAACAAAGTCAAATACATGGAAAATAGAAGAAAATGTCAAATATCTAATTGAAAAAAAAATTAAAATAAATCTAAGATTATTAAAGGAAGAGCATTGTTTGAAAATTCCTTTCAGGGAAAACTGAAACAAAGGGTAAAAGAGAAATTGAAAGAATCTACTGATCACTTCCTGAAAAAGATTCCAAAATAAAAACTTCCAGAAATACTATAGTGAAACTTCAGAGTTCCTGGGTCAAGGAAAAAATATAAGCAGCCAGAAAAAAACCCCAATTCAAATATTATGGGATTATAATCAAGATCACAAACAATTTAGAAGCTTCCACATTAAAGGAATGGAGAGCTTGGAATATGATAGTCTGTAAAATAAAGGAGCCAGGATTACAATCAAGAATATATCCAATAATTCAAGGGTAAAATTCCTGATGAAATGACCCACGATGAATAGATAATTTCTCATCTTAACAAAAGACACAAGAGAAACATATAAAAGTAAACATGAATGAAAATCATAGGAGACTGTTTGCATCTCTATATGGGAAGATGATACAGGTAACTTCTAAGAATTTTATCATGATTGGGGTGATTATAAGGAGTCTGCATATACAGAGGGCACAGATGTGAATTGATTATTTGGGGATGATTTTTTAAAAAAAGAATGTAGGGGTGAGAAAGAAGGATGCATTGAGTAAAGAGGGAGGGGAGAGTTAGAATTGGGCAAACTTTCTCACATAAATGAAATATATACAGTGACCTTTCTAGTGGATGGGGAATGGGAGAAGGAGGGAAAAGCATGAACTTCACTCTTCTTGTAATTGGTTCAGAGAGGGAAGACTATATATAAACACTCAATTGTATATAGAAATCTATTTTACCTAATAGGAAGATAGGAGGGAAAGAGAAGATGAGAGGTGGTAATAAGGAAAAGGGTAGATTGGGGAAGGTGATAGCCAGAAACAGGACAGATTTTTTGAGAAGGAACAAAATAAAAAGATCAAGAGGATTAACAAAAAAATGGGATAGAGAGAAATGCACAGTTAATGATAATAACTATGAATGTGAATGTAATGAGCTAATCCATAGAATAAAAGCAGATTGCAGAATGGATTGGAAACCAGAATCCAACAATATGTTGTATACAAGCTACATACTTGGGACAGAAAGATACATACAGAATTGAAATGAAGGTCTGGAGCAGTCTATTGTGCTTCAGCTGAAGTGAAGAGGGCAGGGATGGCAATCATGATCACAGAAAAAGCAAAGACAAAATTAGTTTTAATTGAAAGATATAATCAGGGAAATTACCACATTTTACTAAAAGGTAACACGGGAAATGAAATAATATAAAAAATTTATAAATGTTTCTTTGAAAAAGGCCTCATTTCTCTAATACATAAAAACTGAGTCAAATTTATAAAAAAAAAAAAAGAGCCATTCCCTAATTGATAAATGGTCAAGGAATATGAAGCAATTTCCAGAAGAATCAAAATTATCCAAAGTCATATAATAATGTTCTAAATCAGTATGGATTATAGAAAGGCAAATTAAAAAAGCTCTGAGTACCACCTTATACCTATCAGAAATGAACATTAATGAAGTATTGGGGGAGTAGTGAACTGGTTCAACCATTCTGGAGAAGAATTTGGAACCATGCCCCAAGGATTATGAAGCTTTGATCCAGCAATACCACTACAAAATTTATATTACAAAGAGAACAAAGGAAAAGGATCTATGTGTAAAAAAGTATTGGTAACATGCTTTTTTGTTTTGGCCAAGAATTGAAAAGTGAGGGGATGCTCATTAGCTAGGGAATGGCTGAGTAAGTTGTGGGATATGATTGTGATGGAGCACTATTGTGCTATAAGAAATGATAAAGTGGGTGGTTTCGTGGCAGTGAGGAAACCATAGTCAGACCTTTATGAACTGACGAAAAGTGAAGAACTAAGAGATCATTATGCACAGTAAGAGCAGTGTTTTTATGATGACCAATTGAAAAAGACCTAGCTGTTCTGACCAATAGAGTGAGCCAAGACAATCCTATGTGCAAATTGAAGAATAATTTTCTTGCCTTCTTTACTATTTTTTTGTGATATGTCTAATACAGAAATGTGTTTTGCATGATTTCATATATGTAATTGATATAGTTTACTTTCTCAGTGGGTGGGGGAGGGGGTGGAAGGGAGTGATTGAAATTTAAAAGGAAGAATGTTAAAAGTAAGTAAATATCTATACACATATATATTTAAAAATAAATTAACAAGTGTTTATTTTTATCCCTAAGACTTCTACCCTTCAAATTGAAAGAGAAGAAAAATAAACCTTGACATGTATGTATATTCAAGAAAAATTGGCCATGTGTAAAATGTAAATCTCATTCTACATCTTCAGCTCATCACCTCTCTCTCACAGTTAGTAAGTAGCATTTTTGATTATCGCTCCTCAAGAATCATAGTCGATCATTCCATTTATCTTGTTTTGCAAAGTTTCATGTCTTTATAATGCTGTTGTATAAATTATTCTCCTGTTTCTGCTCACTCCACTTTGCATGACTTCACACATCTTCCCAGTTTTCCTGAAATGTACATTTCATAATTTTTTTCAGTACAATAATATTCCATTTAATTCATAGAAAATATTTTGATGTTATTCCCAAAATGATAGACACCATGTTAGTTTCCAATTCTTTCCTGCCATATAAAGAGCTTCTATAAACAATTTTATGCATAGGCATTTTCTTTCTTTGATCTCCTTACTGTATAGGCCAAGTGAATATTACTAGGTAAAAAGGAAGACATCACATGCCTTTCCTCACCCCATTTTCTGGATCAGTTATTTTTAACAGAAATTATTGCATGTATTCTTTCATCTTTTCTTTTATTGAAATTGATTTATCTTGCTGTATCATCAAATTTTTGAGGTTTGGTTTCCTCCAGTTGGTTTCTACGTATAAGTCTTTGTAGCTTCTGTTCCAAGGCATTTGTTCTCCTTACACGTTTTTCTTTAAGACCTCTAATTGCTTTCAGCATACCTTCAATCAATCCTTGAAGTCATTGTGGCCAGGTCATTCTCTTTTTGTGGTATTTTACTTGTCATTTTTTGCCCAATTATTTTCTTCTACTAGAGTTGTGGTTCTTTTAGCCAAAGATGTCAAACTCAGACAAAAATGAATCCTTCTCCATGCAAATTGACTTAGAAAACCACAAATTAGCATTATTTATATTATATTTTTATTAAAATATTTTCCAATTGCATTTTAATCTGGATTTCATTATGGAGTTTTACCTGTAGTTGTGGGCAGAGTTTGACAGCTCTTCTTTTTACCAATATATTTCTTTCTCATGTTAAGGATTTTCCTATATTTACTCATTTCTTAATAATCACTGCCTATGATTAGGCAAAGATATTACTACTATTACTACTACAACTACGACTACGACTACAACTACTGCTACTATTACTATTATTAATAATAATGATTTCTCCTCTGTCCAACTTTTTGTTATTTCTCTGAATTTTTACTGGCTCTGCAATTGAAGGAGTTTCTATCATGCCAGGTCTTCAATCTTGTAAGGAAAATGAAAGTTACTTGTGGCCATGTGATCCTCATGAGGCAGTCAGCAAACCCAACAAATTGTTGGAATGTTATCCCTGGCTGTGACCTGGGTTTTTGGATCTTGAACAAGGTAAATTCAGGTGTCTGAGTCCTTCCCCTTCATTGCAGTTTGGAAAGGGGTAGATTGGTTTAGTTGGGAGATCATGGTCTATAAGCTCTTTTTTTGACAGCAAAGAGTAGGGCCTGTACTGGAGAGGGACTTAGAGTGTGGCCTAGTATTATTTTTCTTTTTGCTGTGGTTCTTCCCCCAAGGATTGCTTCATGGAGAGTTTTTTTCATTCATTTTCATTTGGTTCAGCTTTTTTTTGTTTGTGTGTTTATTTTTTATTCTTGATATAGATCTTGCCTGAGAATCCATGAACCTGGTTTTTTTCCTAGTAAATGTATTTATTTTTAATGCACATTGCTTTATGAATCACATTGGGAGAAAAAGATCAAAGCAAAAGGGACAAAACATGGGAGAAATTAGGGGAAAAAACAGAAAAAAGAAGTGAACATAGCATGTTCATTTGTTCATGTGTTCATTTACTTTGTTTCTTTAGTTCTTTTTCTGCTTGCAGATGGCATTTTCTGTCTAAAGTCCATTGGGATTGCTTTGGATCACTGAACCACTGAAGAACCAAGTCTTTCATAGTTGATCATTACACATTCTTACTGTTATTATGTACAATATATTCCTGGTTCTGCTTGTTTTGTTTAGCATCAGTTCATGTAAATTTTTTCCAACCTTTCTAAAATTAGCTTGTTCATAATTCTTATAGAACAATAATATTCCATTACCTTCATATTCCATAATTTGTTCAGCCATTCCCCAAATGATGGGCATCTCCTCATTTTCCAATTCTTTGCCACCACAAAAAGAGCTGCAACAAACTTTTATTGCACATGTGAGTCTTTTTTCCTGCTTCATGATATCCTTGGAAAACAGACTAAGAACCTGTTTTTAAAAATATGCTTAATAACTATGTTTCAGTATCATTGGTGCTTTCAGTTTCCTTTGTGATCCTATATATTTTATTTCATTCAAAATTTTTATTTGAAATTTAATTCAAAATTTTCAAAATATTATTTTGAGAAGGGAATGCATAGGCTTCACCTGACTGCCAAAAGAGTACATGATACACTAAAAAAAAAAATCAAAGAACCCCTATTTTAGAGGAAGATAGGTTTTTACCTCCAAGACAATAAGGGCTAAGTGACTTGTCCAAGGTCACATAATTGGTAAGTGTCAAGTATCTGAGGCCAAATTTGAAGTAGAGTCCTCCTGACTCCAGAGCCAGTGCTTTATCCACTGCACTATCTAGCTTCTCTGAGGAAGATGAGTTTTTGTTAGATCCTTTCATATTGTCATCTTTTCCAATTTCTATCAAGAAGATTATAACCCTTTAGTCATTTAAGTTCAAAATCTGAGTCATCTGTCTCTCTCTATCTCTGTCTATCTACCTGTCTGTCTCTGTCTGTCTATCTTTCTCTCTCCCCTTCCTGCTATCATTACTACCATTAGCAATCAGTTGCTATGTCTTATCAATTCAACTTTCACAGAATTTCCCATCTCCATTCACTCACAAGACTACCTCCAAATTTCAGACCTCACACTTGGACACTATACTATCCTTGTTTTTAACCTCTTCCCATTTCAATGTATCCTCTAAAGCTATCAAAATTTATGTTTTATCATAATGCACAGATATGATAAAGTCAATCCCTACTTAAAAAACATCTCAAACAGCTTCCTATTGATTTTAAAGTACAAACTTTTCAAGCCATATTTAAATACATTCACAATATAGCTTCACTAATTAATATATATATATATATATATGTTTTGTCACTCTTCTTCACATCCTCCATATTCCAGTCAAAATGATCCACTTGATATTCCCCTAACGAGTCATTCTATCTCCCACCTGGTTGTTGGGAGAGCTGTACTAATGTAACAAAGTTAATACACATGTGAATTATTATGGGTCCATGATTGCTGCTTTTAGACTTTTAAAAAGCTGTCATAGGAAAGAAAACTTAGACTTACTTCATGAGACCCCAGAAAGTAAAACTAGGACCAACTTCTAGAAGTTTCAGGGAGAAAGATTTCATTTGTTCATTGTCATCCTGAGCAAATTTCCTAACTTCTCTTAGAATCAGTTTTCTTTGCAGCCCAGTAATTGACACAACAGTTTTTAAAATAACCTTTATGGTTTCAGATATAGTTTCAGATAGTTTGTATAATAAAATAAACAGCACTTATTCAACATGAAGATCTGATGAGGATAAAAA
Organism: Myrmecobius fasciatus; assembly: GCA_023553655.1. Taxonomy (NCBI): domain Eukaryota; kingdom Metazoa; phylum Chordata; class Mammalia; order Dasyuromorphia; family Myrmecobiidae; genus Myrmecobius; species Myrmecobius fasciatus. Next base: position 68,026 of record JAJPUD010006023.1, on the reverse strand, counting down.
GAGAGAGCAGTTTAAGGATGATTGGATAACTATATAAGAACATTATAAACCAACTAAATTTTTTTAAATGAATTGTGCAGAAAATGCAACCAAAGATGGGTAAGTTATTGGTATTAATCAAAAACATCACAGTTCTTAAGAGTGTTAGTATCAGTAGAGTCTCAAAACAGTGAAGAATACAGTAAATGTAAAGATCAAAAATGGAAAAAAAAACTTTTGAAGTTAGGTTGTGAATAAGTGGAAGATGATAGTTTTTCACCACTTTGTTGTAAGAAATGAATAACAAGAAACATGTCCCTTAATCCTCTGAGCTTCTTACACTTGTGCTATGACATAAAAAAAAATACTATAATATTGCAAGAATCACAGATTTTAGACAGGCTATCTTACTAATCATAAATGTTGGTTTGCTTAACATTATGCTTTTGTGGTGTTTTGAATAGGCACCTGGACTTGAAATCAACTTCAAATTGGGTTCAAATCAAACTTCAGTCACTTACTATCTCGATGACTATGGACAAATGGCAAAAATTCCCCTGACTCAGTTTCTTCAACAGTGATATTGTTGTGGGTAGATTTGATAGCCAATTATATCCCTTCCAGCTCTATTTAGATATACAGAGGAAGTTAGCCACAGCAACATTGATGTTCTCTCTACAAAAGAAGCCAGAAAACATAAAGACACTAAACAAGGGTAGAAAAATGGAAGATAGGACCACAGTTTTTTTTTTTTCTTTGAGAGATGAACAACAGACTTGTCAGATACGTTTCCATTGCATGTCACAAGCCAAAAAGAAATATCACTTTATGAAATACTTGGTCATCTACGTCTTTCAGTGTTTATGATTGATGTAATAAAATAGATAATTATGGCTAAAATGAATCAGTTTTCTCATTTATAAAATGGGGATAAAAATAGCAGTCCCCAAGTTTCATTGGGATGATCAAATTAGATAACATTAAAAAGTGCTTTGCAAATCTTCAAATTTTATATAACTAGTAGTTATTACTATTATATTTAGCGAGAGAAGGGAACATATGGGACTAGTATAGACTTCATTTTGCATATGATTTTGCATATCATCTATGTAGTAGGTAACAAAACTAGAATATCCTTTGACTTCCAATCTAATGTGCTTTCTAGTACAATCCTATTAATTCTTATGTGTGTGTATGTGTGTGTGTGTGTGTGTGTGT
>JAJPUD010006023.1:0-66729 GCA_023553655.1 Myrmecobius fasciatus | reverse complement strand
CTGACTGGCACTTTTAATTTTCCTCTTCTATAAAAGGAGGAAATTTGAATATGAAGTAGAATCTCTGAGTTGCTTTAATTTTCATTTCTCTATTAGTAGTTTAGGGCATTTTCATGTGTTTATTGATAGCTTTAATTTCTTCTTCTGAAAACTGCCTATTATATTCTTTGAGTATTGATCAATTGGGGAACGAGTCTTATTTTTGTAAATTTTATTTCAGTTTCTTATATATTTTAAATGTGAAAATTTTTCAGAGAAATTTGCTAAAATGATTTCCCCCTCTCAGTTTTCCTGCTTTTATTTCAATTTTATCTACACTGGTTTTGTTTGTTCAAATCATAAATTTATATTTAAAATTTATTTTATTTTATATTTTAAATATTATATTATATCATGCTACTTTATATTATAAATTTATACTTGAAGTGATCCATTTTGCTTCCTTTGAAACTTTTCATCTATTATTTGGTCATGTATTCTTACACTACCCATAGATTTGATGGGTAATTTCATCCATATTATATGGAATATAATTCCATTTTAATCTGTGTAATGCTCTAGTGAGAAAAGTAGTAAGTTCACCATCACTGGAAGTAATGAAAAAGAATCACTTGTTGAGAATGTTGAAAGGAGATTCCTTTAACTTTATGGGAAGTTCTACTACTATTATTACTACTACTGGTACTGATATTACTACAAGATAGCTAACTAACATTCATCATACACTTTAATGTTTATAAAGATTTACATAGATTATTTAATTTGATTTTAACAATAATTGTATGAAATAGCTGGCATTTATGATGCCTACTTTGCAGTTGAAGTGATGTGCCTAAAGTCATATAGCTAGTAAGTGTTTAAGGGAAATTTGAACCCGTATCTTCTGGATTACAATTCTAACACAATCTACTCCACCATATTTCTCTAGAAGATGAGATGGTCTCCATGATTCTAAGTACATGTATTATGAACCAGTCTGTTGTATGTTCTTGACAACTATACAAAGAAACTGATGACGAATATTTGAAACCTGTATCTCCTTAAACTTTACACTGCAATTTCTAAACATCACCAAGATGTGTGTGTTGTACTGGCATATCCTATATATTAACTCTCACAAAAAGAAATGGAATTTCATAAAAGAGATTTTTGAAGTGTGAGTTGAAACAGTGATGTGTTTATACAGCTGCTCAAAGACCAGGGCCGCCTATAAGACTCTATTATAGATGACTTCTCCTTCAAAATTAAGTATATAGTCAATTCTCTATTATTTGTTCTAATAGAATGGAGCTGAGGTGTGAAGAATAAGAAATGGCAGCAGATATTTCTATACCTCTTGCTGTTATAAAATCATTTCTATTTGGCTTTAGAACAAAATAATAGGGCCACATGGTGAAACTCATATTAATCTCCTCAATTCTCCATCCAGGCTTATTTCTCACTTACCCCATTTTTGCATCTTCTCCATGACTAGAAAAAAATGAAGATATTGTGCATCAAATTGACATAGTGAACTCTATATGCAGAGTTGTCCTTCACTTAAACATTTCCTAAGTGAGATGTAGCTAAGTTTTAGGAATCCCAAGGTTTTTCCCTTATTGTAATATAAGCACTATATAAATTAGGACAGTAGAAGATATCAACATAACAAGAACTGGAGTTGATTGGTGCTAAGGAATAAGAGAGATAGCCTTATTTGTAACTCCATTTGAAGACAGGAACAACTAATATGACACCTAATGAGAGAGTATGGGAGGAGAGAGACAGAAAAACTGGGAGAGGGAAGGAAATCATGAGATATCTTAGGTAAAAATTATCAAAGTCTTATTGTGTTGTTTCCTCTCAGAAGACAGAATTAAGCCTGTGGTATCATAGCTACTCAGGCTAATGCTATCTCTAGTTAAGTTCTCCACTTAATCCTTCTTAAATTCCTCCTCTAGAGGTGTCCTAAGATTAATATCATTTTTCTCATGGAGTTCTGTTCCTAAGATTCTAGATCTATCTCTAAGATATTTTCCTTTGCTTCCCATTTAACTGATTTTTCAGTTGATTGGTAAACACATTGGGCACCTACTAGGTGCTAGGCACTGCATTTTAAATTATTCCCAGCTGAACTCAGATCTCAAATCTGAACTTTCAGTTGTGCGGACCTCTTTAGAAAAGTCCACTATGCTATTTGCAAAAATTATTTTGTTAATAACATTGTTTGTTGCATTAAATTTTTATTAACAACAGATGGAGAACTAAAAATGAATATCACACAGAGGGCAACAAAGATGCACATGGCAAGTGTGAGTAGGAAGCAGCATATGCCAGTGAGGAACTTCAAGGAAGAACAGGAATAATAGAGGTAAACAAGGAAATGTATGGTAGGAAGAGAAGATAGATGGGTCATGTGATGAGGATGAGGGATGACAGGTGGATATCAAGTTTGCTCCATTATCATAATTATATTGTTGGGAGAAAATAAGAAGGGTTTCACCTTGGAGGACACACAGGAGAATGTGAACAAGAACCAAGGAAAAAGGATAAGCAATATTTCAGGAAACTCTAAATCAATAAGACCATAGACCCATTTGATTATTAAATGCTGAGTTCTGTAACCCAATGTAGAAATGGCAAAGACCCATGTTCTTCACTTTTTTTGTAATTAATCCTATTGAGCATGCATGAAAAAAAGAATTGCTTGCATCACACTAAGTAAGCTTCAAATCTTCCTGTTTTATATATGTATGTATATATATATATATATATATATATATATATATATATATGTCACACAGCTAGGAAGTATTAAGTGTCTGAGACCAGATTTGAACTTAGGTCCTCCTAACTTCAGGGCTGGTACTCTATCCACTACACCACCTACCTGCCCAACATTAATAAATTTCAGAACGCAAATGTGATCAGGAGCATCTCCAGCAATTTCAGTGGCTTCAAAGGGTTACTAAAACTGTAACACATGTTGACTTGAGTCTGTAGCATTGGTTTTCATTTCAAAGCATCACATTAAGTTTGGACCATCATAGTTGACTAAGAACTGGAAGCCTAAATATGTTAGGAAAGTTTTGATAGCCTTGAATATTCAAGTCATGACTTGAAGAACTTTGCATCACTGCAAGGCAGTTTTTCACTCATGTAGAATATAACTACTTCCATGCAATCATTGGTAAAAGATTTTTGTGATGATGATGATGATATAATAGGTAGAATTTATAGAGTTCTTTTATGTTTTCAAAGTACTTTATATGTATTACTTTGAGATTCATAACTACTCTGTGAAGTAGGTGCTTTTATTATCCCAATTTTAGAGAAAAAGAAACTGAGGCACAGTGAGATTAATTACCTACTGTAACACAGATAGCATGAATGTAAAAAGGGATTTTAATTCAAATCTTTCTGACTCCAAATTGAATACTTTATTTAGTATGATATCTGGCTTCCTCAACTTCTGAATTGTTATGGTAAAAAAAAATCACTTGATGGCTAACTTTGTGGCAGTCGGTTTTTCTGAACACATAGTCCATTTTACAATACCTTCTGAGCTTGATAGGATCTGTTAGCACTTCTGTGTCCTAAGCCTAGCCTTTGTGAAAACCCAACATTATGGTTGTGTCAAAATAAGAAAGGAAGAAAATAGATCCTTAATACAGGCTGTTCCACCTGAAGGCAGATAGATCATGTGAGTGGAAAATAATAATGAGAGAATTCTTGCATTCACCTCTTGGTGGGTTTAAAGAATAAGAAAGTAAATGCAGAACTTTGCTTCTTCCTTCCAACCATTGTTCATTGCTTTTTACATATGGCAGAATTAAACCAATATGTAGCACAGGAAGCCATGGCTTTTTGGGAAACCATACCTGTGATTTCTTTAGCAGAGAGAATTCCCAGTGACAAAATGTCTTTTTTCAATGCAGATCAACAATTGTTCTTCAACTTGAGTTACCTGGGGCATTGAGAAAGTAAATCAATGACTTATCCACTATCACATAACCAACATTTGACAAAGGCTAAGCTGGAATTTACATTTTCCTGATTCCAAGGTCTGCTTGCTATCCACTGTGCCATGCTGACTCTTTCGTAATGAATATAAACACCTGGCCCTTTACTTCTCTCTCCTGGCTTCCTTTGAGCCTCTGCTTACATCTCACTTTCTGCAAGAGTCCTTTCCTGCTTTTCCACCAATAGGAAAAACTTGGAAATATGATTTAAGTATTCATTTATTGACTGACTGATAAAAGACGCTGAAAGCGATCATTTGCCCTTGGAGAGAGGCATTGAATAGACTGTTAAAATAAGAAAAAACCTACTGTCTGCCATTAGATAGACCGCTGCTTGGAAAGTGAACTATCCCAGTTGGGAGATTGAGCACCATCACAGAGCCAAGCCTCCGGGTTAAACTGTCATTTGTTGCCATGGTATCACTGATGCTCGGTGGAGTCAAGGCTTTGGGATACCTGGATATCATCTGGCTGTCATGATGTAGTGGTCTTCTCTACTTCTAGTACCAGATAGCAGAGTTCAATGCAGAGTGCACTGGATTTGGAGTCATAAGAGGTGATTTCAATCTCATATTCCTACATATGTGCTCTCAAAAAAGTCATTTAACGTCTCTTAACTTCAATGTCTTCATCTTTAAAATGAAATGTTTGCCTAGATTATTTATGCATTTGTTTTTAACAATATTTAATAAATATGTTTTAACATATTTTTTCATCCTATGTGAGCCTGTATATTTTATTTTATGCACATAGTTATTCAGAGAATTATTCCATAGGCTTCACCTCCCATGATACCAAAGATTCCATGGCACATACATGAAAGTTGAAAAGTTAAATCAGATAATCTTTAAAGTCTCTTCCAGCTCTATAATGTTAGAAATCAATGATCTTTTAATCTGAGAAAATCAGAATCTTCAATTGGAAAGACTCTATTTTCTGAGCCTCAAGTATACAACAGAGATTATATATATATATATATATATATGTGTGTGTGTGTGTGTGTGTGTGTGTGTGTGTGTGTGTGTGTGTATAAAGAACTTTGCAAACCTTTAAAGTGCTGCGGAAATGTCATTACTGCTACTGCTACTACTATTACCATTACTATAACCAGAAGCAACATAATATAATGTATAAAGAGCCAGTCTCAGAGCTAAGACTTGAGTTAAAGTCTAGCTTTGCCATTTGTTGACTGTACTTATTGACTATTTGACTTAGAGAATGTTGCTTAATGTGTTGCCATCCCAGATGAGTCTCCAAGACAATAAGTTGCAGAGGTACATGCTTTGATAGAGTTTCCTCTACTGGGACCTCCCCTTGTCATCAAAATACTATACCTATGATCACAGTTATGATATACTTTATTTATCCAAGAGGACTATTGTGAGAAAAGTCTTATATAAACTTTGAAGTGGGTATTATTGCAACCATTGCAACCACCAATATCACTATTGTCCATCCTTCTCCTTTCTTCCTGTCTTATGAACTTCATGTAAGTCCTTCAAAGCCAAATGAAGCCCAATATCACTGATATCTACTTTGAAATTTCTCTGGACATGGAATGTGAGAAACTCTCTGCTTCCAAGGAGGCTTCATTTTCCCTCATGGAGGCTAGCATTTTACCCAGTGCCTATTCTATATTTACATTTTAATGTTGGTGATGCTTTATTTCCTTAGCTCACTGTCTATTCTGCTATCCCCTGCCCTTCTCCCAGGCAGAATATATCTTATGTGACATCACAAAGCAGTTAACATTAATTTTGGTGAATGGTCTACTTTGATTTTTGCTATGGGGAAATTTTAGTACAAATTCACATATATTGTTTTTTCAACAAATGGAGAAATATGTAGCACATTCATCATGCTGGGTATGCAGAGAGTGCTATTTTGTAACAAACTGTCTCATCTCTTTTATTTGCTTTCTCTGTCACTGTCAATCCTTCCTTAATACTTCATCCTTTATGCAGATCCCTTCTGCAGAGCAGAGTTTGGCAGTTGAGTTTGCCTAACTAATGGAGACCATATGCTCTGCAATTACGTCCCCCAACAAAATTCTGATTTGTTAGCAAATATTGAAGAAGGCAAGTTGAGAAGCAAGAGAGCAATGTAAGGGCCCTTTGAAGAAGAGAGGATAGCTGTACTGGGGAAACTGGCTTTGAGGTAGGGTTGGAAAGATTCAGCCTTGACCTTTTGATTGCTTAACTGGACAGAGTTTAGAATCTGAGAAATACCGGCGTAGTGGAAAAATGAGGAGAAATAAGAAACCGCATTGTTTTCCTCTCAAGGACAATTCCTTCTCAGGAATCCTTAACTGCTGGATTCAACAATCACTAGATTATAAGAATGGTCAATCCCCCAATTAGTTTGCTGTTTTATCAATAACCACAGAGATGGCTGGTTCTCTTCCTCCAATCACAAGCTAGTTCATGTGTGGTATCATTTGTTTTCACCCAATGTCCCAAAGCCCTGATGATTGTTTCATATAAATTAAGGACTTCCTTATACTTAGTTTATATTTGATTGGTTGATTCAACTGAAATATTTGGGTCTTTTGAAATTACTCCAGAGCTTTCTTGCACAACAATGATAAGTGTGGAAATGTGTATACATATATTCGATTTGTCAAGTATTTTAACATAATTAACATGTAGTGGATTTCCTGCCATTTAGGGGAGGGATGGGGACTAGGGGGAAAATTTTGTAACAGAAAGCTTTGTAAGGGTCAGTGTTGAAGAATTACCTATACATATGTTTTGCAAATAAAAAGTTTTAATAAAAAAAAAGAAAGAAATTACTCCAGAGCCATCTCAAGTTGTCCTCCCTAGACCCAAAGGGCTCTGGAGGAGACAATGAGACTGTTGACTTTGCACAGACCCCCCCTCCTTTAAATCCAATTAACTTGCATGTCATGGCATCACCTCCCTAATGTCATGGTCTTCTGAGATTGAAGGACAAATGAAGAAGTGGGACTGAAAACTGATACTTTATAGTTGCTTCCCTGAATATTATGCAAGCTCTTTGAGGCTTTGAAACAGCAACAATTTGTTTTAATTCTTTCTTCTAAGAAGGTACTTTGTAAATATTTGTTGCTTGCCCCATGACATCAGTTAATATCTCTGAAACTCAGCTTCCTTATTTGTAAAGTCAGAATTGTAATAATTCAAATCTTACAGAGCTGTGAGAATAAAATGAGGAAATATATGTATGGTGCTCTGTTCACCCTAAAGCATCATGAAAATATTAGCTATTATTATTATTATTATTATGAATATTTGTCTCCAAGGGTCCTCATGAGGCTCATATGAGATAATGGATATAAAGTGTTTTGAAAATATTAACTCCTGTATACAAGTTAGTTTTCAGCTAAATCAAAAAGCATTTATTGTGTGCTTACTAAATTTCATATACTGTGCTAAGCATAGAGAACACAGAAAAATAGAGTCCTTGCTTCATTATTAATCAGTCATGATGGATTGATTAATTAATTATTAAGCAGTTGTGATTTAGGACCACCTAAGACCCAAATATGTTTCTTCACTCTATTACCCCATACCATCGCCACCCCATACTTAGGTTATACTTACCACCCATGAGGTTTACCTAGTTAGAAATAAAATGAACATAAGCCAAAGGCAAGAATTTGAAGAAACATTGAAAGATGGTGCCACAACAATGCCTTCTGAGAAACAACCTTTTTGATAATGCCTTTGAGAAACAACCATTTTGATAATAATGCAATGGAGGTAAATGATTCCTGAATCATTCTCCCCCCCCCCTTTTTTTAAATTCCTGGCCATATATGGATAATTCCAAATATATATATATGTATATATATATATCAACTGATCATCAGAAAGAAAAAATAAGTGCTATGACAAGGCAATATGGTATAATGTATAGCATCTTGAAATTGGAGCCAGAAAAACCCAAATTCAAATCTTGTCTTTGACACTTATAAATCATATAACTTCTCTAAATCTCTTTCCTTAACTGTAAAATGAAGAAAAGAGTGGTGTTATCAGATAATATGTGTAAAATGCTCTCCCAATTTTAAAACATTATGTAAATAATTATTAGGTATGTACTCTGATGGTCACATGAGCTAGATGCAAGTTAATTGGATGAATGTTCTGAAATCATTGGGAAAAGCATTATGTTTTCTAAGGCATATGAAAGAAAAGAGAAATTATTCTGAGGCTTTCCTGCTTGGTTTCATTGAGCAAGACCTGATGTCTGCAGCTGAGCAATAAGACTAGTGTGCCAGATTTTGGAATTGCTCTTATAGTTTTCTTTATGACACATAATAAAGAGAATTCTTACTTCCCTTTCCTTCCAATGTAAAGCTATGTCCATTGCTACTGAAGTACCAGGTGCTGGACAAGAGCTGAAACATCATTTCTGCCATAGTTACTGGATGGTGTATGTCAATATTCTCTAACTCCTTGTTGCCCCACTCACCATCTAGGAACTTCCTGGACCAAAACACTTTTTCCTGGCCTCCACTTGTCTTTGTATGTTGGCTTAATTCATTAGAATATCAATTAATTGAGCACAAGGACTGTTCTCTATTTGTGAGTTTGTATCCACAACATTAGCTCAATACATGGAAGTGCTTAATAAATCCCATTCATTCATTCTATTCATTTTTGAGAACCTTGCTTTCCCTCCAATGTCAGGAGGAAAGTTTAGCTCAGGAGAATTTTTTTCCCCATTTTACCAGTAACTTCTACCAGAGTTTAGAAGCGCAGGAGCTAAACTTAATTTAACCAAAGGGACATTAATGAATCTTTTCCACCCCCAAATTTCCCTTGCTCCAATCAAAACAAATAAACAAACAAATATCTAGTAAGAGTTACAGAGAGACAGGAAGCACACCTTGTTTTAGAACACAAATACATAAATTTTAATCTGAGAAAAATACAAAATGAAACCATGTACAAGTTATGTACAAACCCTTTTTACAAGACAATATATTTATCACTGGATATTACAGATGAAAACGTTGGGGAGATCACTTCTGAACACCAGCATTTGCTCTCTCAAACCAATCCTTGTTAAAATAAATAAATAAATAAATAAATAAAGAGGGGAGAAGACCCAAAACAGATAAAACAAAAGATTGATTAATTAATGGTTCACACTTTTTTTTTTTACCTTGATGAATTCTTAGATTGAACTCTATGCAATTCATGGTGGACTTTGGGGAGGTATCTGCAAGGGGTCTGGGTAGTGGGAAGCAGGCCAGAAGTTTTAAGGGAGGATATGATCATACATCATGGGAACTGGAGATTTTTAATTAGCAGTTTCCAGGCAGAACTCAGTTTATGTCTGAGATGTTGCAGTGACTTGTCACATGTGTCTCAAGCAAGGCCCAGCGGAAAGAAACAAAGGAAGAAAGGAACGTGAAAAGAGTTGGCTGGACTGGACTGCCGGCTCTGATTTTATTTCTGAGTCTGAGATGAATTAGAAGACAGGTCCACAGCGAACCTTTTTGGCAGGGGTCCCTTAACTGATTATAGCTTTCTCACGTCTAACAATGAAATTCAATATTAGTGAAGGATGGAGGCACTCAGCCTGGCTTGGCCACTTAGTCTATGTTAGTGCTCTGTATACATTCTAGCAGGGCCCTCAACTAGAAGATGCTGGGGGCTTGGCAATGCTCACCTAATCAGACATAGTTTACACTAAGGAATTTGAGTTTTAACTCTGGACCTAACCACCAAAGCTTCATCGCTCAGAAAGAATGGAGGGAGAGAGGGATTAGTCTACAATGCATGTCAGCAATTAACCAAATGAAGCCTTTCATTTAATATGTGGTTGGTAATGCAGACCCAGTTTTTATCTGACAAAATAAAGTTGCCTTCTTCATATACAAAAAAGTCAATAATCTTTCATAATATTTATCTTTAAGAAATCTACCCAAAGTCAGGAAGTCTTTAAAAGAAATAAAATATGATAAATTGAATAGGTGCTAAATAAATATCTTTCATCCAGGGGCCCCATACAAAGTAAGAGGCAGTGTACCATTAAAAGTTAACATCCAACACTTAAAAAAAGACTTAGTATACAAATTAAATTTCATTTATAGTCTGGTCAAAATTCTAGCCTGTCATAGTTAGGAATCCTGTCTCTGTCATCCAACATAGGGGTTTCATTGAATTGCAAGCTCAATGTGAGTTGCTAGTATAATATAACAGCCAATCTAAGAGAAGCCAAATCAACAAGCATTGAATGCTTATTAAGTGTCAGGAATTCTGCTAACTGAAAAAAAAATGAAAGCAATCTGGGGCTTCATAAAGAGAAGCATAAGCCTCCAGGAATAAGGAGGTGATAATTCCCAATGTACTCTGCTCTAGTCAGACAACATCTGGAATGTTGTGATCAGTTCTGCACACCTGTTTTAGTAAGGACATTGATAAGCTGGAAAGTGTTTGGAAGAGAATTATCAGAGTGGCAGAGGGCTTTAAGAGTATATCAGATGAGAATCAATTAAAGAGAATGAGGATATCTAGCTTAAAGAAGATATGTTTGGTGGGGGGTAGAAGTAGCGCATGATACTGCAGTTAAAAAGCTGGCATATGGAAGACTTATTCTGTTGGGGCCTCCTGGAAAGAATTAGCAGCAGTGAGTTGAAGTTGAAAGTGGTGATCTTAAGCTTGATTTAAGAAAACACTTCCTGACAATTGGAGCTATAGAAAAGTGGAATGGACTGCCTCCAGAGGTAGTGGATTCCCCCTCACTGGAGGTCTTCAAGCAGACGCTGAGTATCTATTGACTTGTGGATGTCAGATATGGGATCCTCATCTAGGTATAGGTTGAACTAAAGAGCCTCTGAGGTTCCTTATGACTCTGAAGTTTTGTGATTCTGAAAGTATGATCTAGGAATTCCATCTGGTCTTAGGTTACCCATTTACAAAGTACTTCCTAATTCTTTATAAATTTGTCTCCTGTTCCAATGAGGTGAATCTTTCCCTCTGCTCCCTATCCCTATCACTAAATCAAATTACTTTTTGCCTCTCAGTTATAATTTTTCTCCACTATAATATTTTATACTGTAAATTATCTTTCTTGTTAAGAACTTCTCTTCATCTCCATACAAATTCACCATCTTAGTCATTCTGCCTCTTGAATTATTTCTATTTACTCCTGTAAGCTTCTCTTCCTTTTTCCTGCTCTTTTTACTTCATATGGCTTGTTAAAAGCTACCAAAGGTTTAATATCTGACCCCCTGTGCTTCTTGTTGGATATTTTCATTTTCAAAGATTTCATCTATACATGTCATGGGGATTTCTCTCAACTCTACATCCATTTCTAGTTCAACTCTTTCTCCTAAACTCCTGGTTCATATCTGAAACTGACTGCTAATCTTCTAATTACTTTCTAATTGGCTGTTTCACCATCTTTTTAAACTTATTATGTTTCTTATCAAACTCTTCATCTTTCCTCACAAAATGGCTTCCCTTCCTCACTTCTTATCTCTGTCAAAAGTACCTCTTTTATTTATCCTTCACAGTCCAGTTCAAATCTCAACTCTCCTACAAAACTTTGCTTGACCATCCCAAAACAGATTGGCTTCTCCCTTCTACTCTTCATGCATTTGTTCATGCTCTTCTCTCTGCATGAAACATTGTTCTTTCTTTTAACCTACCACTTTCAAGGTATAGTTAAAGTCTCTCATGCACCACTAAGCTGACCCTGATCATCCCATCACGTAATCAGTCCTTTCAGCTCTTTTGTGTGTCCACTCACTTGGAAATAAGTATGTGCTGTCTTATATGGCTACTTATCTTTTTCATAATTATTTTGTCTCCCCAATTCTCCTTGATGGTAGGTAACATGCCATAGTTCATAAAATGTGACACCTATATAGTGACAGTGAGGGATCATTCTTTCAGGTCATTTTGGGAGTAATTGAAAAACTAAGAGATTAATGACCAAGAGCTGCCAGTATATATTGCTAGAGTGTTTTCTGAACCACTGAGATGTTAAGGGACTTATCTAGGGCCACACTGCCAGTATAAGTCAGGAGAGGAACTAAGGTCTTCTTAACTCTGAAGCCAACTTTGTTTCTATTATGCTCTTCTATCACCTATATCCCAGTAATAGAAAAGAGCTAGTGAAGAGAGCTGTCCTCAGAGCCACTTCTTGGCCTGTGATCAATTCCTATCTCTGATATACCCTGTCTGGGACCCTGGCTATGATCTCTTGGGGCTCTTAGGAACCTCTCTAAGATTAAAAATTGCATAGAAGGTGATAATATGCATTGGCATTTTCTCATTTCAGAAAACCCTATACCAATAAGTTTATTTCCTACCTTACTCTCTTTTTATCCTTCCAAAGCAAAAGAACTCAATTGACCAATTTTCTCTGATGATATGGAGACATATTTCTATAAAGCTTTGTTCAGGGATGAGAAGAAAAAAAGGAAGGGGGGGGATTGAAAGTGGGACTTATGAAGAGCTTTCCATCAGACCCAAGATAAATTCTACTTGTAGTTGGGCAGGCCCTAATTCAGGAAGGCCAACTACAAATGAGAAAAGTGTTTTTAAAGAGCCACAGTTGCACCATAATCTTGTTACCACTCAGCAAGTTATGAGCTGGTGATAGGAAAGAAGCTGGGGGTGAAAGGAGAATGTGCATTCTACCCTGGTATTTCAGACATTGGGGAATATGCCTAGTGGTAAGGATCATGACCTGGCTTTTAGTTTCTCTCAGTCTTTCATTTTCTTTTCTTTGTTCTTTCACCTCTTCCCTTTTCTAACCATCCTTACCTCTACTAATGGGAAGTCTAGCTGAAGTTTATTTTTCAGAAGACAATGAATAAATGGAAACTGGCGATAAAATGCCAATGAGAAACTAGAAGAAAGAAGACTGGAAAAGCAGAGGAAATTGGATTGGCTGCCTCTCGATGCTCAGGACATTTCATGGAAGCACATATCATGAGGAAGGTACTAATGGGTCCTCAGCCTCTGCTATATAACCCTCCCTATATACTGGGCAATTATGGGGAAGTAATGGCATGTGAAGGTTGTCTTGGGCAAGAACACCATCTTTCCCCTGTATGTAGAAAGGGAAGAAAATCCTGTGAAGATTAAGAAGAGAACAACATCTGATAAATGGCATCCAGAGGACTTTGGCTTTGAACTTTGGCACTTTCTCAAGGTTTAAGAGACAAAGAAAAAATTACACAAAGTGAACCCTGAGGACTGTCTCTGGGGTAGGAACTGTCCAGCGTCTCAGTTCATTACCATCAGTTACAATTGCTTTGATGATTAGCAAGAGGGACAGCTGGATACAAGACAAGCACTCTATTCTTAAATTGTAGTTATGCAGCCAGAGGATCATAGATACAATCAGAGATTTAGAAGTGGAAGGGACCTAAAAGCTCTTATCAGTTGCAGTCCTCAGTAGGGAAACTGAGGCCAAAGGTTTCTAATTGGTCAATCATGGGGTGGAAGTCATGCCCACTTCCATCCCTCTTTCCTGTTTGAAGTACCCATAAAAATCAGAGGAGGAAATGGAGCTCTCCCACTTTCTCCTTGGAAAGAAAAATCCTAACATAGAGAATTAGGGGAAAGAAAGGGTGTGTGAGAGAAAGACAGACAGACAGAAAGACATAAAGAGAGAAAGAGAAAGAGAGAGGGAGACAGAGCTAGAGATAGACAGGGATTTCATCTTGGATTTTAGGGTCTGCTATAAAGAAAGTAGCTATTCCTGACCAAAAAAAAAAATGCTCCTTACTATGGTCATTTTTTTAAACCTATATCTCCAATTTAGACATTTTTTTCCTAGAAATCTTTAGATTGCTCTTTGACCTATAGAAATCATTGATTTTTGTCTGTTTGTATTTGGAATCAAACTGTTTGATACATCAAAGTTGAAATATTAAATTTTCCAAAGAAGAGTAATCAGGGTATAATTCTGCTTTATAAGCATCCTGTTATTGCTCAACTCAAAGTTACTAAACAGTGAGAATGACTTTTCTCACCTTAAACCTTAATTTATTAGGTCAGAGCAAGGGAAAAGGGAGGTTTCAAAGGAAGATGATAGGACATGGGAAGTAGAGATTCCAATAAATGACAGCAAAGAAAGACAAGACCCTCCCATGGTAAGCCTGTGGGCCTCTTATAGGCTGTCTCAAAATCTCACTTTTTGCTTTCCCCCCAAAGTTGACTTAGATATATCTCCCCCATTCTATTTCAACTTCAGAGAAGTCAGTGGAAGGAGGAATTGGAGTTGTTGCCTGCTGGCACCTTCTCTGGTCCAAGAACAGCCTCTTCTCTCATATTGCCTAAAGGAACTTGGACCACTGAATATTTGTACTATTTCCCTTCTAAGAAAATTTCTGCCTTTAGGCTGTGGCCCAGAGCAATCTAATAATGAAGGCAAGGTATCATGCTGCAGATTAATTATTCTTCTGTTCTTATGGACAAATGAGAACTCTACCAACTTGGGACTTAAGAGGAGATCTGGGTCTCATGTCCCAGATACTTTCCTTTATTCATTTGCGTAAGGAAAGGGGCAGGTTCATTTGCTTCTGACAAGGAAGGGGGGGGAGGAGGAAATGATCTTTTGCATTTCCATTTTTCTTGGGGTGGAAGCAAGGAGGCAAAAAAGGAAGGGAAAAGCTCTGTTGCTATATGCTTTAAGAGGAATATTATAACTGAAGATTATATCTTTAATTTGCCTGTGGTTTAGCTAAGTTGAAGATAAATACTAATAACCATACTGGTTCCAGAGCCAAACTCTTTGACTGAAGAGGGAGAAGGGGGAATGTTCTGCAATTCATGAAAGAAGGAGGAATGCTAGAAAATTGTCACATACTAAAAGTCTCTCTGATTCTATTAAAACCAGGATATAGAAGACTGCCTGTATTTAAAAGAAATGATCACTTATAGACACATATTTCCCCCCCCCCTTAGTCTTTCTTTTCTTTTGATAATCATGAAAATGGATTAGACCTGGATACAACTGTGGACATTATTTTAGTTTGTGGAATAGACTCTATAATGATTATAGATAATTTTTAAACAATCCAATTGGACATACATGATATTCACAATTTTTAAAAATATATTACTAATTCTACAGAATGTAAACGACTAGGTAACCACAGTCCGCAAATCACTCCAAGAAAAAGCCTACTAGGTGGCAGGATGGTCACATTTGGACTGTAGCCAGTCGACAAACATTGAAGCTGAGAGTTTGGCTTAGGGGTTGTAGTACATAGTGGGTATCCATTCTGAAGAATCCTATCAGACTCATTGTTATTTCATTGTGATGAATCACTGCTATTGGAAGGATTCCCTTGGCATTGGATAGTTCTACAGCAAAGGGAAAGCCCCCCAAGTTTATTTAATAGATACCATGAGCTGTTGAAAGTGGTCCTTGTTTGTTTTCTCCAGGGTCCCAGTGTTTTGTGTTTGTTTGTAAGTGTTGTTTTCTGCTTTGTTTTGTGTACTATTCTGTGTTGTGGTTGTTATTGTATGTGTGTGTGTTTTAAAGAAGATTCAATAGCTTGTCCATTCCTGCTCCAGGGACCTTGCTTAGTTGTATCAAAAAATGGATAATTTTGAAGTTGAAAGACTTGCTAAATTGTTTGGAACATTAAATGCTTGAATGGTTGTGCACCACGCATACTGTAGTGCAGCTAGGAAACAAAAACATCACAATTATGTCTGATGGTTAGAAAAAGCTGTTGACCACACTTTGAAATTGCTAGTACATTTGCTTTCATTGCTGGCAGCTTTCAAAGGTCCCTCCTAAGTTCTCCTATTAAATACATTCATTGCTTTCATTTTTTTTTCTTCTGCATATATTGTCGTAGCAATTATGAACATGATATCCCAGCAACAAATGGAAAACCTGGAAATTATAACACATGGGAAAGTTGTCTCTTTGTTAATGGAAATTAACTGGCTTTCAAACAAGAGTCCATTTAAATGAATGAGTGAGTTAATAATATCCTACTGTGATGTGAAACTATTCAGTGGCATTTATATACACACCGGCTAAAAGCGCTCAAACCTGGCCAAAAAGGAAAAAAAAAAAAGAAGAAGAAGAAAAGAAGAAAAAGAAAAAGACGAAGAAGAAATGGAGGCACTTCCAAAATTGAACTCATTCACTCAGGAAATTCTCATTGGAACTATGACCTGGCAGAATGAAGCAGACAAACAGGAAAGCCAATGAGAAGTGCTCCTCTAACATCTTGCCCATGCTTTCCTTATTTCTGAGATATTCAGAAATGTTCAGAAACTTCTACCTCTGAAAATCACTTAGGGCCCTCTTGGAACCAGAAATGTTCTGGTGGGTCTAGAGGAGCCCAAAGAAAATCTTCACTTTAGATAAATGAATGAAGGCAAAGGAATCCAAATGGAAAACTATAACTACAAAAATATGACTTTCCACTTTGAAAATAAATAAGTTTCCATTTATTAAGAGCTGGTGTTGATGCTGATCAAAATATACATCCTACAGAAATTAAGCAGAAACTAAAGAAGCTTATATTTTTTCTTTTGTTTCTGGCTTTCTAAAATACATGTGTACATTGTTGGACCTCTTTTTTTAAAAAATAATTTGTCTTTCTGAAGTACAATTCATTTGCTGTGGTGACCATCATTCTCCTCAAAGACAGAGAGGGAAAAGAGACACAAGCTTCTTAAGGAGTCTGGCCACTTACCCAGTTTGGTTTTTGTCTTTTTAAAGGGACTTTACTTGACAATGGAGAAAAAAAATGAAAAAAAAATATTTTTCTAATAAATAAAAATAATTTTAAATGTTAGAGGCTATACATGACTATTTTTAATATGTTCATTTATAAATGAAATCTTTTTCCCCCAAAGTACATGGAAGCAATATTGAAGGCAGACAAAAGAGAGAGAGATCTGTCTACTTTATTTTTTTTCTCTCAAAATTCTTGCTTATCCTAACTTTTCCACCAGTGATTCGGCATGTAAGAGCAAAAAAAGTCACATCACCATTTATGAAGTTTGTCAGGCTTTAAAAAAAAATTAGTTCTGGTCTCCTGGGAGTCAACATTCATCTTCAACTTCTCTGATTGGTGGGATCAAGCTGCTTGTAGATTTATATTGGTTGATCTGGTTAGCCATATGGGTGCTCATGGGCTTGATTTGAATGTTTCTGGGATAGGCATTATCCGATTCATCTGTAAACCATTTCTTTTCTGCTAAAGGGCAAAACGGGTAGAGAAAGAAGGAGGGAAAATGAGAAGTTTAATTAGTCCTGTGGCAAAGCAGTCAGAAAGTTCATAGAAAAAAAAGGCAATCAATAGAGTTTGATGCTGAGCAATTACTAAGAAATACAGAGTTGGGGATCAAGAACCTTGGAACCTTGAATACATCTGTGATGAGACTGCAGTCAATAGAGAAACATAGTAAAGCAGTCTTAGGAAACCTTGTACACTGGTCAGCTGGAGTGAGGAAAAATATAAGGGCGTAGGTACTCTTTTTCTGAAGGCTGAAGGTTCTAGTAGGGCCAAGCTGGATATGGGATGTCAGTTATCACTGAATATATCCAGCCCTGAAGAATGGATTATGAGCTTCTGGATTTGAGTAGTGTTAGACAGCCATGCATTATTGAGTAAGCTAGGAGCCTTGTTCTCAGGCATTCTATATATTCTCTTGCCTTCATATTCAAATTCTATGCTTACTATTATGTCTGCCCAGGGCCACTACTTTGTTTCATCCAAGGTCAGGTTTTGTTTTATTTGTTTATTTGTTTGTTTTGAAAGAAGTCCATTGTTTTTGCTTACTGCCTGCATTTGCTGGCCAGAGGTAGAATTTGAGATAGTGGACAATGTTACCAGAGCAAGATAACATTGAAATGACTCTTAAGGCAGAAAAATTGAAGTAAGCAAATTCCTAGTGGAGATGGCTCCTGAGATGCAAGCAAGAAAAAATGTTAACAACTCAATATGAATCATGGTTTTTGAAGAGTTCAAAGGATCAGGTGATTTGGAGAGTCAAATAAGAATGCCATAAAACTAAGACCCTTCTGGCAATGTGATCATGTTCTTCAGTGAATTCATCCCAAATCCCTATCTTAATTTTTAAAAATCAATTTATTCATTTACTTTGAATTATTTATTATTCATGTTTTTAAATACAGATTGGCTAAAAAGAGTCACAACAATGGTAAGCCATTAGGCTTTGTCCCAGGGAGTCAAATAGAGAAGGCGCTGAAAGCACATGCAATCCTTCAGAAGCTAGAAATAACAGATCAGCTAAAATAGAAAACTCCCCAAACAAGGGATCTGGGGTGAACTCCTCCCCCTCCCAAAGTGAAGGCATGCTTCATGCCGCTCATCCCAGGCATAATTTATGGCTCTAATTTGTGGTACTTGCTCCAGGTGCAAAAATTCCTAGTTACACCTCTGTATCTGGGGGATGAACCATATGTGTAGATGTGAAGGTGATGGTGAGATAGCATTTGGTGTGGGGGCCATGTGCCTTGTTTCAGTATTTAATCTCTCAGTCAATGACATAGTATTTGAAAAGACCTTAGCAAAATGCCTGGTATATAGTAGGTGCTAAATAAGATTTTTCCTTCCTTCCTTTCTTCCTTCCTTCTTTCCTTCCTTTCTTTGTTTCCTCCTTCCCTCCTTTCTTTCCTTCCTTCCTTCCTTTCTTCCTTCCTTCCATCTTCTCTCCCTCCTTGCTTTCGTCCTTCTTACTTCTTTCCTTTTCCTTCCTTCCTTCCTTTCTTCCTCTTTCCTCCCTTCCTTCCACCTTTCTTCCTTCAGCCAACAAGATCAAAGTATCCCAGATTTCAAGTTAGACCTTAGAGGTAATCAAATCCAATGCAGATGAGGAAAGTGAGACAACAAAATTCAGTGACTTGTTAAAAAAATAATAATAATAACCAAACTGTTCTTTGTACGAGATGGACTTCCTCCATTGTGCCATATTCCTCTGGCATAAAAAAAAATCTACCTTTAGAAATAAAAGAGCCTTCCAAATTTTCATTTATGTCCTCTGGACATTTTCTTTAAAAAAGCCAAATTATTAGAATGATTTGTTGGATCAAATTTCTCACTTTGCTTATTTGTATATGTGTGTATATGTGTGTGTGTTTAATTATAAATTAAACAGCAAAATTCAGTCCTACAGTGTTTTGAAACAAAAACCCCCATATAGCAGTGATTTTCTTTTGGTGATGAAATAGCTGGAACCCCCCAATATAGCTTGGTTGAAGGTGGGGATAATTTGGTCAAAGCCACACCTGCCTTTGTTCAGCCCCTTTAGTACCCCTCAAGTCAAGTCAACTTGCCCCTGCTGCTTTCAATCTTTCTCCTCCTGCACCCCACCCCCTATCCCACTCTCCTGCTCTGGCTCTCTCACCTATTATAATTAAGTTCACTTTGATGTGAACAGATTGGAAGATAGGAATTCATAATGTTACATCCTGCACAGTGAAACTAACTGATTAAGTGCTTTAAATTATTCTCCCTGACAGAATGATAAAGTTACAATCTGTTCTGAGATGATCTACAGCTTGCCAGACTCCTACAGCTTCTTTCTACATTCATTTATCTTTTTGTCAAGCAGAGGGTTGTTTTTTTTTAAAGCTTCAATTCCATAGATCTTTTAAAGTCATCAGCACATCTGAATTATTAATGAGGCTTTGGAGGCAAAGCTCCTGATGGGCTGGTTAAAAAAGGCTGTATAAAAATCTGGGACTGTGTACACATCAAAATAATTTCAGCTCCATTTAAAAAACCATTTAGTTCAAGTGTGACATAGATGAACCATTATGCATTTGTGGAAACCAATTTTTTTTGTGATCTACGATTAAGCTAACCTTTCAGAGAGGTGTAAAGTGCGATGGTTATCATGTTTTAAAAGCATTGCCGGATCACCTAAACAATTTCAAACTAAGACTTTTCAAACGGCTTGTGCATATGATGGTTTTGAAGGGAGTTAAGCACAGGCTGTGTTAGCCCAGCTTGGACTAGCTTTGATTTGGGCCCCACTGGGACCGAGCTCATTTTGCTGAGAGTATTTAGTACAAGGTTGGGTATTTCCAGGCTGGAGGTGAGAGGGAACTCTGCTGATGTAAACCATTAGGTCTTTTTTGGCAAAGGGCCTGAGACAGCTGCAATTTGCTGAAATTTTTATAACTGCTACAGAGAATAATTGTTCAAAATTTAGTCTTTACAGTTCAATTCACATTGGCATTTTGACCTTTCACAGCACAGAGAATATCAATTTCCTTCTGCCTTCCATAATCAACGTAGAATGCCCTTGTTCATTCTCACTTCTTTCTCTCAGTTTCAATTTCATATTATACCCATCAAAGCCCCCAAACCCAACTCATGCTGAGGCTATCGAAATTTCCCCCAAAGTCAAGGTCGGGTTTGTGCCTTTGCTGGAAGTTACAGAAGAGTCTGCCTTCACTGTGCATTGCCAATTTATCCATTAAAGCTATCTGGATGAACCACAGGCCTGGTTAGGGCCTTTGGGAGCATGGAACAGGTAAGAAGTAAAAATAGGTAAGCCAATAGAACATGGATATTTGATTTAATTTAATTAATACATGGGAATAGAAATAGAAATTATGCCAAAAATTAGATCCTAATCCAGTATGAAACAAGGGGGCACATGTCAGTATTTCTATTGTTGCTGTTGATATTCCAACCCCAATGCACCATGGCTAAAGCTGGGGCCAATTCTATAAATGTTGCCCCTGCCTATACTTTAGGATGGATGTGACCATTTATAATATATTACATTCCTTGAGTTGTTTCTATTACAAACTCTCTGATCATTTTGCTGAAGTGGCTGGTGGCAAATTTCAGCGATACAAATATTATCTTTCTCTCTAAGGAAGTTATTTCAAGTGTAGCAGAGTCATGAGGGAGAAGTAAATTTGGTCTATTAGTTCTTTTCCACAGATGAAGAAACAGAGGCAGTGGGGTGGTAGAAGAAGTTGCCTCTAGAGATAGAATACAAAGAAAAAATGCAAAGCCACTTGTTTGGCCTTCCTTGTGATTCTAAAGTAGCATCCCAAGACTTTGGATTTAAACACTCATACCATGTACGACTAGCCCAAAACCCTGGTAGTGTCTCAGGAAGGTCTGACTCTTCAGGGTTAAAAACAATCTCTTGGTGAGCTCTTGGACATAGGGTCACAGAATCATGAAGCTGGAAGAGATCCTTGACTCCCATTTTTCAGATGAGAAGATTGTGGCCCAGAAGAGTGGAGGGATGTCTCAGGGGCATCTCAAGTGGCAGAGCTGGAATGTCTTAAACTTGATTCTCAGTCCAATATGCTTTCTACTAAACTCAAGGTGACATGCACACAATCATTTACTTTTCACTATTTCTCATGACAAGTTTAGCATTCTAAGTATATAGGTTTCATCCCTTATCAAAGGTGATCCATGTTTCATCACCACTAGTATATTCACATAAGAACATGGTGATAAAGTTTCTTCAGGTTTCTTGAGATGAGTGATGATACACCATCCAGATAATAGAGTTTACTGTTTTCTATGAGATATCTACATGGGGAAAGGAGGAAATCCTGGTCTCTCCTGCTTCAACTCTTGATGATTTTCTCCAGCTCTCCATTCTTGGCACATTCTTGCTATCAGATCAATATAAGAAAGATTATAGTATTTGAAAGAAGCCAGTGTAAGCTAAGTGATATTTCATACTCTCGCAACTTCAATGGAATTGACAGAGATGAAAGAAGGTATATCTAAGGGTTCTGAATAGAACAGAGGCAAGAGAACCTGGCAGATAGCTGGATGAGGCATCTGCCAAGACCAACCATTCTGGTTTGGGTATTGGAGCAATAAAGAATAGAAAGGCAAAAAACTAAGCCAGACCACCAAAGTAGCAATTCTAACTAAGGAAGTTCTTTGAGAGAGAGGAGAGGGAAGAGTAATTTAATTTAATTTAGTAAGCTAAATTGAACCCAAGGAGCTAAGGACTAGATAAACAAGGATTTTGTTTTTCAAATAGACCTCAGAGGGAAGGCAAGAGAATTACTGGTATAAAAGACTAAAAAGGGAGTTTGCCAAAAGTAGAGTTCAATCGACTTTTGCACTCTGTATTAAAAATACCCAATTGCATCATCCACATAGCTGAAAGCTACATCACCTTGCTTAGGCAGGGGTTAATTTGACGATTCAGAATTGGAAACTCTTACCAGAAGAGGAAAAAGGAGGAAATCTTGAGGAAACAGGGCTCATTGTACCCTTACACTCCCCTCTGAATTTGAGGTTTCACTCTCATGAAGAATGAGAAGTCATTATCAGAAAGAAGGTATCACTAGTTTCCAAATATCATTTTGCTCTAGTTATATGTCTTTTCCCCACTGATTGACTATCTGGCAGCTGACACAAGATCCAAATTCTGTGAACTTTTATTTAGGTTCTAGTATGCAAGATACTGTGCTAGGGTGCTGAAGATACAAGGATGAAAAATACCATGTTTTCAGAAGACCTAAGACCTAATACTGGGGGGAGCAGAGAGAGAATAAGCAGAGGCAGAGCAGAAGATCTGCACACATACCTAAGCAGAATAAACTTAGAACAAACAAACTCTGGGGAAATTCATCATGGTTACACTAGGAAATATGGACCTCCTTCTTTCATTGTTCATTGTTCTTGAAGAAGATCATGGTATCAAGAAGGCAATGTCATGACTCTCAAGTGAATTGGATTTGAGTGAGGAGTCACCAGTCTCATTTTCACCTCCAGAGTCATGGCAAAATATAAATCAGGATGACTGCAGATAACCAGATGCAGGGGGAGACCTTGGTCTCTTTAAGCTAAGGCTTTCCCAGGACTCAATTTGAATGAAGCAATACCCATTCAGTGATCCAGGTTAGGTAAGAAATGACCTCTTTTAACTAGTCAGAAACCAAAAAACAAAAATCTGGGAGAGGAAGTCCCACAGGGTAAATAAAACAGACACAATTGGTATTTATATTCACTCTGAGCCAACCAGGGCCCAAGCAATGACCAAGTGAGACTTGGAATGGGACCAATCAGTGAGAGTCAGACTGATGTGGATTTAAGGCATAGTCCTTAAAAAAGAAAGCTAGTTGGTAAGCCCCAAGATATCTCCTAAGGTTTCAGAGATGAAAATTTACATTCCTTTGGGCAGAGCACCTGCAGGTAAGGGTGCGATTCTGTATATGGATACAAAGAGAGAAGGAGAGAGAGAAGGAAGGGAAGGAGAGAGGAAGGAGGGAGGAGAAAGGGAGGAAAGAGAGAAATGGGAAAGGAGAGAGAGAAAGGAGGAAGGGAGGCAGGAGAGAAATAGTAAGGGAGGGGAGGAAAGAGGAAAGAAGGGAGGGAAAGAAGAAATGAAAGAGGGAGAGAGGAAGGAAAAGAAAGGGAGGAGGAAGGAAAGGGAGGGAAGGAAGAAAGGAAGGGAAAATGAAGAAAGAAAAGAAGGGAGGAAAGAAGGAAGGGAGGGAAAAAGAGGAAGAAAGAGAGGAAGGGAGAGAGGGAGGAAAAAAAGAGAGGAAGGAAAGAGGGAAGGAAGGAAGAAAAGGAAGAAGGAAAGAATGAAGGAAGGAAGGAAAGAAGGAAAGAAGAAAGGAAGGAAGGAAAGAAGAAAGGAAGAAAGGAAAGAAGAAAGGAAGGAAGGAAGGAAGGAAGGAAGGAAGGAAGGAAGGAAGGAAGGGAGGAAAGGAGAGAAGGAAGAAGCTGTAACTGGCTTGGTGGGTCCCCAGAGGGGCAGCTACTCAGTGCTCTCAGATGAATGTCCTTTTGCATAGAGGACCATGATATCTGGAAGGTGATGTCATGACTTGCAAGTGAATTGGATTTAAGTGAGAAAGGGCTGTGCAAAGTCATCAGCCTCCCTCTCTCCTCCAGAGCCATCTGGGACTAGTGGTCAGATATAGATCAAGACAAATCCTGATCTATATCAGGCTGTGTCCCCAGGCTGACTTGGCCAAATCTGGACTCCAATTGTTTCTAAGTACCCAGCAGTAAGTCAGAAAACCAGCTCTGTGGTAGAGGTAATTGGGTCTGTTTGCTAGTTCTGCAGGTTCTGACAGCACTGTGCAATTTAGTCTTTTCACAATAACTCCTCTCAAGAGAAGAGAACAGAGGAAGGGGGAGGAAGAAAAAAAGATGCAGCAAAGGCGCTTGGAGTAATTGGACCCGTTTCTCCCACGCCACAAGCTGAAGCTTAGAGATAAAATATTTGAAAGGAAAGATTTCCTTTGGATAGAAACAACAATTGAGAATAACAGAGAGATAACAATGAGCTCCTGCCTTTTAAAGGCAAAACCATGTTATTGAAAACCTCGCTCTTCTTACTGGAGTCTCTGGAGTTTTTTGTCCTCTTCTTCTGCTTCCCCTCTTCACTGTGATTGCCTACAAAGCCCTCCTCTTCTATAGAGCAGGGAATCAATTTGCACAGAAGTTGGACTATTTTCATTATCTGGAACTTCTTTGCTTCCAGGACAGTTTTTCAGTGTGTAGAATATTTTATTTGAAGGGAGGATAGGAGGGAGGCTTAAGCCATGATTAGGTCAACAATGCAGCCTGCCTTGCATATTTGTAGCATCAACATTGTGTCCTCCTGCCATTTCTTCTCCTGGGGTTCAAACCAGTTGCATGGTGGATATATTTTTTCCTTGTGCTTTTTGTGGGTATCGTAGTTGCCAGTGAATTTTCTATAGACATAGAGCAGAGCAGGAGCCCTTCCCTATGACCTACTCCATAATGAAATCTGATTTAAAGGCCACTTTTTTGTGCTTTGAGAAAGAAGTCATTGGCTATATAATTGACTGAGACATTGGTTTTCTCTATTACTTATTTTAGGAAAAACCTATTGTTTTTTTGTCCTGTCCTCTTTCCTTCTAGAATGGATAACATTAGAGAAATGTTACAGACTGCTAGCACTGTCTATAGTACAACTCGGATACCTTTTACATCTTCTTACTGCTGCAAAGAGAGCAAAAGTTTCTCTCCTTACACATCTAGTCTCCTTCCAGACTCAGTTCAAGTCACCTTCTTGAGATCTTTTATTGATCACTTTCCTCCAGGATGCCTTATTTTATACTCTTTCAAATATCCTTACACTGTATCTATTTTGGGTTTCTATTGTTTCCCCCAATAGAACATAAGCTACTTGAGGGCAGGAACTGTTCCACTTTTGTCTGTATGACCCCAGCAGCCAGCTCAGGGCTTGGCAGACAGCAGGTGCTTAATAAATGCTTGTCAATTAACTGACCAGTACTCTTCTGCCTTCAAAAAGGCCCTTCCTCATTTTAGAATCCATACACCCGCGTGAAAGGTAGAGCTATCAATAGTGTCAGCTGAAGGACTGATTAAAAGTACATCTAATGTATTCATTTTAAATAATAATTATGTTTACTAATGACATTTGAACTTTCAGGGTTATAAATTTTTATCTTTTTTTGAGAAACCTCTGGTTTTTCACAAATATTGGTTTATATTTTTATTCTTTTGAGCTAAGAAATGTTTTTCATATACAACTAGATTCAGTCACTGGGGAATATAGGTAATCTCCAAATTTCATCTCAGGCAAGAGTTTCAACTTCATCCCCATCACTAAAAAACTAATGATTTAATCAATCTCTTTGCATATTAGAATTGACAATATTTTACAATACTTTGTATCCCATAAAATCATTTGATGGTCTGTTTTCGAAGCCAAAGCAAGTGGGACTGAATGAATAGAAAATGGTTTCTGTCTTAGACTAGAGGAAGTGATTAAGTGAGTTTCTAATATGTTACTCTTCAAAAGGTACTGTTTGTTTTCAAAATAACTATGGGGCTTTTAACTCATCTCCTTACTTGGTTTTTTGTTTGTATGTCTGTTTTTGTTGTTTGTTGCTTTTGAAATGAATATAAGAAGGTACAAGGCACACGTGCTCCTTTCCCTGAGTAGACAAATACACCCCTGAAAAAGGAATGTACAAATCGACTGTGGAAGGGGAGCAAAGAGTGGTGGGGAGGGCATTTTTGGCTCTTGGAAGGCAGTTTGCTGCAATTATCTCACAGGTTTAGTAGGGCTCCACAGTAAATAAAACTGCTTAATTTATGTTTTGTTTTTTGTTTTTTGTTTTTTTTTGAATTGAATTCCCTTCCAGCAGCAACACTGAACACACCATTATACAAACAGAGTCAACTCTCAATTATCTGTGTTGATGGAGAACAGGGTTAGCTCACAGGTTTAATGAAATATATAGATAATCCCCAAATCTTTTTTTTGAGGAGAGTTCTCACTTCATCCCCATCAAATCTCATTAGTGTGACTAACAAAGAATCACAATGTCGTTGTTTTGAAATTGAATCAGTTCCCCCTTTGTGTGCACCCAGCCTCTGATCAGAATTCACTGTGGGCAGCAACACATTGAAAAGGCAGGAGAGAGATATATTTAATGCCCAAGCCCAGCAACCAGTGTCTAAATAATTGAGAGTGGACCAAAGTCTTATATGTCTAGTCAAATCACTTCTAAATCGAGGGCATAGCAAACTAACACACGTGTGAACATTCCTTTTGGTCATTCAAAATCGTTCCTTCTGCTTCCAAATGGATTTAAAAAAAAAAAAAGGAAGAAAAAGTTAACAGAAAAGCAGGTTTGCCAGATGGAAAAGCTGCATATGTTTTCCAAAAAAAGGTTTATCAACTGGCATCATGACTGGATTCAGTAGCTATTGCCAAGATAAACAGAGAGATGTTCATAGATGTGGACAGACTGATGATGTTGAGGATAGGATGATGGGGAGAGGACTGAATGAAGCGGGGAGTCATGAGAGGGAGATGACTTTGGATTTTGAGCAAGGTACCAAGGTGGGACAGTGAGGACACGTGCACATTAAAGGCAAGCTGGAGAGAAGTGGATCCCCTGAAGGATTAAAAAAAATTAAAAACCCAAAACATCTGGAAAGGGGGAGGGGAAATCTAGCAGCAGCAGGAGGACAGCCTTGTTGCTCTTGGGGACCTGGGAGATGGGGGAGGGCAACGGAAGGGACAGAGGAAGCTAGGGAGGGGAAGGAAGCAAAGAGAAATAAAACCACCAAAATAACAAGAAAATAAACAAAGCAATAACAGAATAAAGTTTATAACTCCTTTTTTTTTGTTTGTTGGTTTGTTGTTGTTGTTGGTTTTTAATTTCACAAATTTTCACAAGGACAGCATTATAGAAGAACCCACAGCAGAGGCTAGGGCATGCAGAACCATTAATTATCATACCTTGACCCATTCTATTCATCCTTGTTGCACTTTAGAGAGAGAAGTAAGCTCTGTAAGTTTTACAATGCTTTTAAACTGTCATATTTCCTGTTGAGCACTTTAACTGGCACATCCTTGTAGTTATAAATGTTCTGAGGGCGTAACTTTATAACCTCTTTTACAAAGGATGCATGAAAAATTTTTCATGATCCAGAACTAGTGTATATAGAGTTATATATAGTTATATATAATATTATATATATCTCAATATATATATATATATATTTGAACAAAAATAATTGGAGAATACCTTTCACTCACAGAGTTTCCAACCCATCTTAATAGATAGATAAATGCAGGTGATTAATTCCTCTAATCCCACCCATTATTGTTTTAAACCTTGTACTGCCCCTATTCCCTGGTGCTGGTAGGGGTCTAGGGAGGTGCCTCCTGGCAAAACCTCACCAGGTTTGTCAGTAAAAGTGCTTGTCCATTCACACAGCAAGCAAATAGCCAAAAAAAAAAAATCATGCTTGGGAGAGTAGGGGATCAAAAAGCTATACTCTGAAATATGAATCATGAACCTCCTCCAAGCTGGTAGAGCTATAGCATTTTCTTATCCCCACCCCCAAATCCCCCACCCTCACCCCTACTCCCCAGTCCCATCTAAGAAAATTGAGGGGTTTGGGGGGAGGGGGTGAAACAGTCCCAAAACAAACCAAAACATGCTTTCCTAATCACCAAACCAGTCTCTTCCCAATAGCTATTCAATCTCAAAAGATGCCAGTTTGGCAGTGGTAAGATAGGCTGATTTTTAGGAAGCATTTCTATGTCTAGCATGTGAATAGTCTGTCTGAAGACCACTGGCTTCTGCGTTTGGGGAGGAAAGCAGTTTATAGGGGCTTTATCTAATAACTATAAAAAAGGGGGATGCGCCAAAAGGTTTTGGCCTACTATGCTCCTCCTTACTGGGTCTACAGATGGAGGGGGATAATTTTGGGGTTTTCCCCCCTTCCTTTTTCACTTGGCTAATGACAGTCTTTCTGGATGAGCCAAGACAGGAAGAGGATTTGTATTTCTTTAAAAAGAAACCTAGAACAGGATTTTTTAACCCCTTCAATTCCCTTAAACAGCTGGGGACCACGTTGCCAAAAACCATGTCTTCTCAATGGTACTGGCTGCTTTTGGTCTTTTTGGCCTCCATCTTGATTGCACTTTCTGATTTACTTTTGCACACTGCGATCTAGAAAAATATTATCTGTTTTTTTGTTTTATCTTCCTTGGCTGTCTCATCGCATCAGACCCACACAGTGCCAGGGATCAGGGCCTACACAAATCAACCAAGTTGGGGGAAGGGGGACATCCCCTGAGGATATGTGGAAAAATACTTGCTCTTTTCTGAGCATTATTTATTCTGTACATAAGGTGAGTGATTCACCTTTGAAAAGATGTAAAAGTCCCAGGAAGGCAGTTTTTAATGACTTACATCTGATATTTATGATACATATGGCTTTTCATCCCAAATGTCAAAAGGAAAAGGAAAAAAAAAAAAACAACAGTTTTCTATGTGGCAGTACACAGAGACAGAATAACAATTCAAAATGCAATTAGAACACTTTTTACTTAAATTAAATTACTAGAATTTGCTGTCTCCATAAATGGAATACTGTTATTTCATTTTTAAAAAGTGGGATAGAAATACTCTCCAAAAGAAGGAAATCATGAAACAGAAGGGTCTTAAAAGAGAAATCTCTGACATTAGTTTGCTGGATACAGGTGTTTAAGAATAATCCAAGCAAATAGGCTAGGATTCTCCAAGACTTCCCAAAATTTTAGGTGGGAGAGTGGAGACAATCATTAGTTTTTTTTTTCTCTTTGTTTACTTCTTTCAAATAAATGTTAAGAACTTCTTGTGAGTATAAGAAAATACCCCCAAAGCACCCTGATGCATCAGCACTTCTGTTGATGAACTAGAACTCTCTCAGTATAGCTCTGCCTTCGCTAAAGAGTGTTCACACTGAATAGCCTCTCTCCACTAATCTGTAGACTCATTTCTGCAGCGAGTTATTTATGTTTTTAGCATGCCTATGATTTTTTTTCCTCTAGACTCATAAATAACTTTTGGTCCGTCTGTCTGCTTAGTTGCTGTTGTGCTTAAGGGTTTTATGGTGGTAAAATAAAAATGACAGTCACATGCACACTATCATACATATGCAAAATATGTGTATAAAAAGGGGAGAGAACTGGAAGGGAGAGAACAAGGAAAGTTACTGTTGGGAATACCAACTGGGGGGGGAATGAGTGGCAGATACAGGTTCACACACGGTGGGAGTAGATATACATGTTAAAGTCTTTCCTCCTGCACATACTTCTGTTTGTCCCGAGAGTCCCTGGACTTGGGGCGGTTCTGCCGATTTGCCGTGGAGGGGATGGAGTGAACAGAGGAACTTTTCTTGCTGGAGGACTGGGAGGAATGGGAGGAGTGAGAGAGACTGGCCCTGGACTGTCCAGCATTGTGGTCAAACTGCATCAAACAAAAGATCAGGTCGGTCGGCACAAGCTCAAACTCATATGGAGGGTTGGTGATGACGTATCTGGAAAAGAAATGAGAAAGGGAACTTCAAGGAGACAAGATAACATTTGACCTTTTTTTTTAACCTAAACAGAAAAGACTTAACCTCTGCTTTTGAAGAGGATGCTAACTTCCATTTACATTATATTTATCTCTATGTATTGCTTGTCTCCCTATTAGAATGTAAGTTTTTTGAGGGCAGGAACTGGTTTTTTGCTTTTTTTTATTTTATTTTTTTTTAAATCTCAATTGTAGGCACATTACCTGGAAGTTCTTATTGTTTTAATCATTAATGGCTTCAAGAAACTATCCCATTAGCCCCCGTCTCCATGAAAGCTAATTTTCTAACCCTTTGAAATTTTGATTGTCCTATATGGAATTCCCTCTCAAGTTTCAGATATTTGGTTCATGTATGAAGTCAAAATGTGGAATACAGGAAAATGACCTGAAACTTGTATGGTCAGCTTTGATTCATACCCTTCCAACCCAACTCCTTTTTAAAGTGCCTTTTAGGTTTTTTCCCCTGTAGTTAATTATGCAAAACTTATTTTTCTGCACCTGCCCTATGTTTGTACAATTCCACAAGGAAAAAAAAAAAAAACAAACCTTAGCTTAATTCTGATTGAGGAAGTTATTTGCCATTTTAAAGTCAGATGGTCTGGACTACATCTTTTATCCCCAGATCTACCACAAAATCCCCAGATAGCCTTGGTCCCTCACTAGTGAACATTTGACAAAGGACCAACTTCTTTCAACATTATAATCAGACCCTTAAACTAAACTTCATTGGGGATTCTAAGTGGTCAAGGAGGATGGCTCATGATTCAATTTCCTGAGCATCCTTTGGTACAAATTTGGAGGTCAAATGACCTGTACTTGCAATCTCACTTCTGCCAATTAGTACCTAAGGTGACTTTGGACAAATGATTTAACCTTTCTATTCCCAGTTTCCTTCTTCTACATAAAATAAAGGTAGCAGAGAAGAGGAACTCTAAATTTATTTCCAGCACTAAATCTATCATTCTATGATCTTTTAATATAGTAGAAACGACACTATACAATGCCAAATATCTAAATAACTAAATTTTTCAGTCTTGTTTTTTTTTAAAGTACATATGGGATGGTTCTCTGGGAATGGAGAAAGGGAGAGATACAAGAGAAAATCAGGCAAAAGATACACGTAAAATGTATTTAATAAGCAGGTGCTTGGTCTATAAATACATGAAACACATGACTATATGACTATATGGGGTTATGCAAACATAGTCAGACATAGCTGGTAAGATCTAGGCTACATTTTTTATAGATGTGTATATGTACCAATATTCCCTATTCTGGCTCATAGGACATGATAAGCATTCTCCTTGATGTTTGTTTTTTTTTTTTTTTTTCCTAATCACAGATCTCAGATAATTGTCTAAAAGAGATTTTTTTCATGCACCACTGACTTGGGTGGTGGAGGGAGAGGAGGGACATTGGATCTCTTGAGAAAAGACATGTACCTTGCCTGTGGCTCTCTCCCTATGCCATTTGGGTGGGCACCTACTGTTCCATGCCCGAGAGCAGCAGCAGTAAACACTCACCGTTTGGTGCATTGGCTCGGTGTGCTGAGATGGGCATCTCTCAGCCGGTAAATTCCAAAGCAAAGCATATTGTAGGTCTTCAATGCTTTACAAAATAGATCACCATAACAACCACCATCCTGGGAGACAGAATATATGAAAAGAAAATGATATACATATATACCCATATATTATTGTATGTCTACATACATCCATGCATAATTTTTATTTGTCTCAGAATAATGATTTAGGAGGAGAAAATCTATATTAAATAATCCTTTTAAGAGTGAGGGTGTGACTCTTCAGATGATGTATCTGTACTAATGGGATGACCACAAAACAGCCACTTGGAGTTTGTAGTTGGTTGTGAAAATTTCCTGGAATAGGCAATGGTGGTCACAAGCTGGAGTGTTTCCCAACAACTTCACCTGAACAGACCTTCACAAACTTGGGGGAAGAGTAAGTGAGTCTGATTTTAATTGGAAGCAGAATGCTTTGGGGACTGAGAGCTTTCACTCAGGAAAAGAAGAGAAATGTGGTCTCTTTGAAAGAATGATTAAACTTTGCTCTGGCTCCCAAGGACCCACTGTGCTGTGCTTTGCTTGATTTGATGGTGTTGTCAAAACATGCCCTAGTGATAATTAAAACCCCAGTAAGGAGGAGAGATGCCACCAGGCATGAGGGTGACACTCACTTGCAGGTAAGGACGGTGTGAAAAGCACAATTTGCAGACCTTGGCGATGGCAGGGAGGGGTTGGGAGTGAGTGTGTTTCCCAAGAGCCAAGGTCTGAATTCTGAATTACTGGCAATCACAGCTCTGATCATTTCACAATTGCCTTCCACCTGACTGGGACAGCAAACACAACCATCCCTTGGCCAACATGGGACGTGAAAGCAAATCCAATTGTTTTGAAACTGAATTGTGAATTCAGTGGATACTTATAGTCAGCTAAATGATCGCCCATCGTTGGTACTAATCCAGTGGTTTAACCAAGGTAAAATATGTCTGCCCAGCACAATATTTTATCTTACTACTACCATCACCATTTGCATATGGAATAAATGGGTATATTTGAGATAGCAAGACACAATGGAATGCTGGGATTTGCATCTTGGCCCTTCCATTTACTAGTTTGGGGATATAGGATGAACATTTTTTTATGACTTTAAGACTCAAGTTCCTCATTTATAAATGAGGTCTAATATGTGTGCTCCCTTTCTGGGAAAGGTATTAGATGGATCACTGAGATAATGTAAAGAAAGGAAAGTTCCCCTTGTCAAAAGACAGGGATTCAAATCTTACCTCTTCCAAGATCTATGTTGCCTTGAACAAAATCACTTCATTTACCATAGTTTTCTCATTTATACTCTTTCATGATCCCTTCCAATTTTAAATATCTGGTTTTATACTCCTAAGGACTCTATAAATGGTAACTACTTATTTCAAAAGAAATATCTAGACTGGCACTCGGGACATTTGCATTGATGCTTTTGTCTTTATTTAACTGTATTTAACTGACCCAAGTTCTTGCCTCATCAGAAGAAGGTTAGTTGGGACCAGCTAAAAGTCAGGAGATAAATAATGCAAGCATTTAGTAGGATTTCCAAGCATTTAGTGGAATTTCCAGAAATGCCAATCAGGAACTACTTATCTAGTAGAAAAAAATCTTGAGTACATCACTGACTATGTAGAAGTGGGTATATAGATGGAAAAATGAAATATCTGATTTCTTATTATTTTATTAAAAAGGGATTGCAAAACCAGTGTTCTCTCGTGTGTGTGTGTGTGTGTGTGTGTGTGTTGGGGGGGGTGTTCAGATGCTTACCCCTAAATCTGCAAAAGGCCCATCCAGCAGGGCTAACTGTGCAACCCGACATCTATCCCTGTTGGCCAGTGTCTGGGGGGTGCTGTAGCCACCTCGTAAGGCATTTTCCTCAGCAATCAGGGCTTCTAGCTCTGGAGTTGCTCCTCCCGTGACCAGAGTCCGGATCAGGGTAAGGATATTGTCATTGAAGTATGTCTAGGGACATGAAAGAAATTCTCCTTAAGCAAAAACACCATTAAAGTCACAACAGCAGACATTCAAATTACAACTTTTCTGGGTTTCTCCTGTTCAAAGTTCTGGCTTGTCTCTTCAAATAATTTTATGTTGGAAGTGAAAAGACAGCAGCCTCCAATTACTCTATTCCCTTCTATCCCATTAGACTCCAACACTAGAGTCTTCCTTTTAAAGACCCATTCAGGCAGATTTTTATTAAAGAACTAAAATTTGAATGATTTATGTTTCCCATAATTGGTGTTAGTGGCAAGGCAAGGACTGCCTCCATTTCTTATCCCTTCATGACTAACAAGGAGCTTAAGGAAATGGAATTATAAAACATGGGCTCTATGGGGAAGCTTTGTATAGGCTCTGAAGGCACTATTTACCCCAGCTTAGAGGTCGAGAAAGACTGGCTTAGCTCTAGTCACTGGCCACCAATGCACCAGAGAGAGTATGGCTTGTATGCTCTGCTGATGTTATGATGTGTCACTGGGCCAGGCCTCTGGGAGCCATCCTGAGGCCATGTGGTAAACAATTTAGGACATGTTCTGCTAATGTTCAGACATAGACGTGTGTATCAATTTAAATACCCTGAATCTGTGCCAGATAAATTTATGATGAGCTGGGATCCTGCTGTTTCCTTTTAAAACCTCTAGGGTCTAGGCTAAGTGTGGCTTATTAAGGAAGGCTTCCTCTCCACTGACGCTTTGCCAAAATCCATAAAATCACTGGTCTGTGAAGAAAACAATGGGCATTTAAAAATTAATTTCATGCCAAAGGAATGCCTTTCAAGCTTGATTAAAGTGACATAGTCCAGTGTGAAAGGGACCCAAAGAAGTGAATGAAATCACATAGATTAAACCATCTCCTGCCTTGATAAGGTTTCTATAATGGAATCTCAGTACTTGGTTGAACTTTAAAGAGAATCCAACCAAATCCTATAATTTTACAAGTGAAAAATGTAAGGTCCAGGGTATGAACTGAAATGATATGTCATAAGGCTGTACTTATGTACATATATAATACTGTAAGAGTCAAGATTTGAATCCAGTTCTCTGCACCAACATATTCATGGTTCCCCTATATCCTGCTGCCCCCTTGTAACTGGCTGGGAAGAATTGGAGAAGAAGACATGAGAGATTTTTCACCAGGAGAAATGACAACACTGCTTTAAATTTTTCTTTTTGAGGGCAAATTTCTTAGTCTTGTTGAATGGCAAAGATGGTAGGAGATCAGAATCAAGGCAAAAATTCTAGTCTCATCTCTGCCAGAATCAGTTTTTTGACCATCAGCAAATCTCTGAACATGTCTGCATCTAGGTTTCTTGTGATTACTGCTAAGACCTCTCACTTACTAAAGAAATTCTATGACTCCATGATTTTCTCTTAAAGTTAACTATAAAATAGTTTTCCTTGTCAAGATGTAAGATTCATTTTTTGTCACATCTTTAGGACCTGACCTCAACAGTTTTTTCCTCTGTCAATGTTGAAATATATTATTGTGAAATGGACAATCTTTTCAGCTGATCAGTCAACAATCAATATGGTGTGCCTACTATGTGCTTAGCCTTGGGCTGGGGTAAGCAGTGAAATGGGGGCTGTTCATTGTCACAAAGAATGTTTTCAAAATTGTTTATCAAAAAACAGGATTTCTGAGTGAGTCACTCCAAAGTTATGTGACCAAATCTTATGCTGTTCATGTCTTTTGACAGTGATACATACTTCACATCTCAGGATGGCATTGTAACTCAATTCTATCTTTTCTGCTACGCTTATTCAGAATGAGCAGCATGACCATAGCTAGCTCAGAAACTGACCTCAGATTTAGGAGGCTAGGTTTCAATTTTTAACTTGTTTCTCTACTGTGTAACTGTGGCTGGGTCCCCTTAACCTCTATGAGATTTTGTGGCCTCCTTTACAAAATAGTTATGATGGTGTCTGTCCAACCCTCCTTCAGAACTATTGTGATTAAAGTAATTTATAAATCTTGTGGGCTTTGAAAATCTGAGTCATAATTAACGATAATGCTTGTCTATACCACATCTTCTTTCTGTTATTAGTTCCCAAACAATGAAGTATAGAGCACCCTTTTCAGTTTCTTGTGCATGAGGAGTATAATTTGGGGTTTTAGATCTCTTTGTGAGTGATGAAAAAACTGCCAGGAATAGTCCAGTCTATTTAGAGCAATACATAAATGAAACAAGTTGAAACTTAAAAACATGCTAGGACATGCATGTTAATAACTAGTATGTCCCATTATTCACAACTTCATCTCTATTTACACAACAGTATAGTAGTATAACTCTGCTACCATGATAGTGCAAGCATGGGTTAGGTGCCTAATTACATTTCCTGCTTTGTTTACTGATGTCCCAAGAGAACTGCCCAGAAAAAATTATTCAAATCATTATTAGAAAATCTCATAGTGTGCAGGCCTACATAGAAACAGATGATTCTCAACTTAGAGGCAGCTGAATGGTATAGTACAGTGTTCAAAAAACAATGAGTTTGAAACTTGACTCAAATATTTACTAGCTGTGTAAATCTAAGCAAATCTCTTAACTTTTCTGTCTTAGTACCTCTTCTATTAAATGGAGATCATGATAACCCTACCTCATAGGCTTGCTATGAGTATCAAATGAAATTATATATATATGACTTTGCAAACCTTAAAGTATAAATGCAACCTATTATTATTAATGGCATAATTATTAAGATAATATTTTAAGTGCTTAGCACAGTATCTAGTACCTAAGTGCTTAGATAAATGTTTCCCTAGATAAATTCTTTACTCCCTTCCCTTCCTTTCCTTATTATCATCATCTCTGCTCATTCTAGGTCACATAAGATATGGAGAAATCTTTTCTAATAGGATCATTCCAGATTTACTTTCTATTTTGACAGGATTACCAAGCTGTGAGAACAAGAGAATACTGTGGTCATGATTTGCTTCGATTATAAAGAACTGATGGAAAATTTGGAGAGTAATAGGCCTAATGATGTTAGTAAAATTTTCCAGACAGCTATTATTCATTGAATGAAGAATTATGAAGAATTCAGGAAAAGGGGTCTCCAAGTGTCCCAGGGTTTTGTAATTGATCCTGTGCTCAACTTGTTATCAATGTTTTCGATATAGTTATAGAATGTCATGCTTCTTAAATTTCTAAATTGCATACCATTATATAATAGATAATAGATGTATCTCATGCCCTTGTTGAGCTTTATAAATATCTAAGAAGCCAGAACATTGGGCTAAATAAAATAACATGAACTCTAATAAGGACAGAAGGAAAGTCTTATGCTTGAGTTCAAATTTTTCAAGATGGAGGAGGCATGAATAGGGAATTTGTCTAAAAAAAGATATGGGTATCTGAGTGGACAGCAATTTAGTAAGAAGCAACTAATCAAATTTATATAATCAGGCTCTATCAAGAGGGCACAGAATCATAGATAAGAGCTGGAAAAAATCTTAGAAGGAAACTATGATGTAAAGGTATTTGTCTAATTTAGCCGTGTGCCTTATACCTGATGCTGTCCTTATTGCTGCTCTCAGTAGGTATTCTCATTTGGGGTTGCTCCTTAGAGACACATGAATGTATCTGAAGACTTTCCAAACCACTCTCTACACAGGGACTAAAATGATATTTCTAAACCACAGATCTGACAAATCTGTTGCTCTCCTGCTCAAGAAGCTTCAATAGCTCTCTGTTCCATCTCTATTTCTGTGACAAGATGCAAATACCACTGTTTGACATTTAAAGTCCTTTACAAACTGTCTGCAATCGATCTTTCTCCACTGATTTCACAGAACTCCTTCTCATACATTTGGATGTTACAGTATTCTGAACAATCTGGCCTACTATTTGACATTTCATCAATGACATTCCATCTTTTCTGCCTCCTTGAATTTGCCCAGTCTGTCTCTCAGACATGTCTGAAACATTCTGTCTTCTCATCTTTGCCTCTTAAATTTTCTGGCTCCTTTAGAAGCTTAGTTCAAGGGCTCTCTCTGATAAAAGGCCTTTTCTTACCTTCCCCTATGATTTATTACTTTCTCTCCTAAATAAAATTACTTTTTTAAAACCTTATAATTGTCAAATTGATTGGATCAGTAAGTGGGACAGTGAGGTGGTGTGGTGAATAGATTACTGAGACTAGAAGATCTAAATTCAAGTCCGGCCTCAGATATTTATTATCTTGGTGACCCTGGACAAATCACTTAATCCTATTTGCCTCAGTTTCCATATCTGTAAAATGATCTGGAGAATGAAATGCCAAACCACTCCAGCATCTTTTTCAAGAAAACACCAAATAGGGGTTCAAACATGACAAATAATTGAATGACAAAGACTAAAACTTGATTTGGAAACAAAATCTTACTAATTGTGTAATTCTAGATAACTTTTTAAACTTCTATTAGCCTCAGTCTTCTCATTCATAAAATACAGTTAATAATAGCACCCAACTCAGAGTCATTGTGCAGATCCAATGAGATAACATATATATAATGCTTTGCCAATTTTAAATGCCATATAATTGCTAGCTAGTATTATTAATATTTTTATACAAATTATTTAACTGGTAAACTGTTACCTCTTCATGGGCTAGGATTCCTTCATTTTGTATATACATCTCTATCACCTAGTAAACAGGACTAGATTGAGGATTTCCTTAATAGATGAACTACATTTAGATGAAGAAAGTCTCCCTACCAATGAAGACAGCAACTTCTTGACAACTTAGAATTTTAGAGTTGCATAGAACTGCGGGACAGCAAATTACTTGCCCATGGTCAACTGGACAATAAGATGTCAGAAATGGCATATGAACCCATGTTTTCCTGGCTCAAAAGTTATTTCTTTACCATTATACCATGTTTTCTCTGGTACAGAGTAGGTATTTAATAATTGCTTGGGAAGGGACAATAGGGATTAAATAATTTTTCCAGGTTCTCATAATTGTCTGAAGTTGGATTTGAACTCATTTCCCCCTGACTCCAGGGCTGGTGCTCCGTCAACTTCGCCGCCCCTTAATAATTTCTTATTGAATTCAATCCAGATTTAGGCTTTATGGGATCTATCCTTTTGATCTCTGGCTTTCTTTATAGCACCTGTAAATAACCTATGGGTAATTTATTAAGTAATTTACAGAATTTTGCCTAGAAGACCTCAGACAGAATAAGATAACTTAGGATCTTATTCTGTTGTCCGTGAGGGCAAAGTTATAGTAGAATGAACTTTTCCATTGATTAGCTGTGTGACTTTGGGCAAGTGGCAACTTCTGTGAGCTGATTGCTTCCTCTCTTAAAAAAGAGCCTAATACTTGATTTTTAAGTCCCTCCTGGCACTGGCATTCACTCTTATAGTGATTTCTGAGAGAAAACAGAGCACTGAACAGTGAAAGGAACACCAACCACTGTACAAATGACAAGTAAATTCTAATCTGGATATTTGAGCTTGCAGTGCCATCTAGCCCGAGTTCTAAGGCTGAGGCAGCTCTGGTTGGGTGAAAATGTTTGGGGCTGTTCTCTCGCATGCTGGAGCATTCTTTTTTTTTTTTCCTAAAGTATAATTACCAGAGCTTATGTTTCATAGTTAATGCTGTCAAGCCTTTTAAACTAATTGGTCTTTTATAGAAAATTTAACTGAAAATTAACACATCTTTTAATAACATTGCTTTAACTTTAATGGCACTTTGCCTTGCGTTTATAATTGCTCTAAAATTGTCATTTTCCATGTCATAGCTGCCATTTTTTATATTTGCCAGTTTTCATGGTGTAGGTTTTTATTTTTAGTAATTTTTTTTTCCTTATGAAGAGAGAACCATTTGCTATTTTCCATCTACTTTGGGCCACATTTGATTTAAGAGTAAATATGGGGGAGGGGTAAGGGGGGAGAAGACATGTGACTAGAAGCTGGAAGACCTGGGTTTGGGTCCATGCTCTGCTATGTCCTAGAAATGTAACTAGAGAACCATCCAAGAGCCTCAATTTCCTTCATCTGTGAAACAGGGGAAATAAGTCATATTTTCTACTTCATAGGACTGAGGATCATAGAATCACATGTCCAAAGAAGTCCAACCTCCTCATTTTATAGAAGAGGAAAGGGTGGCACAGAGATTGAGTAAATTGCCCAAAATCTAACAGGGAGGGAAATGATGATGATGATGATGATGAAATGATAACTAGAATTTATACAATTACTTTGACATTTACAAAGTACTTTACATAGGTTATATCATTTGATCTTCACAACAAAATGAGGTAGGTAGCTAGTAAATAGCTAGTAAATGGCTAAGACAAGATATGAATAATAAACCCATGTTGTATGACTACAGACCCAGCATTTTTTCTATCGCATTATGTTCGTTGTGAAAAGTGCTATATATTACATGAATGTGAAATATTATATATGTATATATATATATACACATATGAATATGTGTGTATGTGTATGTGTAATATAAAAGTACTATATAAAAATGCATAGTAGTAAGCTGGTAAATATGCAGTGAAGAATAAGCAGGATAGTGAAGAACACTGAATCCTTGTCATATGAAGGGAGACTTAAGAAACTGGGCATGTTTAACCCAGAAGAAGAAAGTCTCAAGGAAAACTGTGTTCCAGTATTTGAAAAGATGTCATGGAAGGGGAAGAAATACAATCCTCCTTCTTTTTGCCCCAGTAGGGCTGAACGAAAACTGGGCAAGAATTTCAAATTTAAGCTTGAGGTCAAGAAAAGCTTTCTGACAACTGGAACAGTTCAATAGTGATACGAGCTGTTTCAAGATATGATGAATTTCCCTTTTGAGAGTCTTCAAGCAGAGGTTGGATGACCACTTTTTGAGTTAGGGATATGGGGGATTCCTTTTATATAGAGGTTGCACTCTTAGATGACCATTTAAGTTCCTTCTAACTCTCAAATGGTATGACAATGTCTGGATGGCAGAATCCAAAGGCTGATGCAATGACTGACTCCATGCAAACTATAAACTTGGCCAAGATGCAGACTTTGTCTTGCTCTGGGGCGGGAGGGGGGTGAGAGGGAGCCCTGATTATGCAATCTTCCCCTTAATATATTATCTTGATAATCATATTTTCAGGTAAATATTTATTTCTTCCATTTCTTCCTGTTTTTATCCTCCCTGTGTGCTACTGAGTGTTCATTACTTTAAAGGTACTCCCCCTCAAAAATAATTCCAATCTGTTGTAGGAAAAAAAGGCAATATGCAATGAAGTCATTTTCTACATATTAGGGCTTTTCTTCAATAGTACTTTTACCCCAAGTTTCATATCCTTAGGAGTTTGAAAAATAAAAGAACTGAAACCAGAATATAATTCCATGAATTTGGGGCTAGTTCTCCTTCCAAAGACTATATAACATTGTCCAAGGAAAAGCCATTATGATAATGATTCTAAGAAGGTAAAAAGAAAGGATTCAAAGGAGGCACTTTTTGATTAAAGTATGAATTCAATGGGCATTGCCTGCCTTGCTCTGCACAGGAAAGAGATGAAAGAATTTCTGTTTGAGTAGTTGGGAAGACTCGTACAAACTGATACAATGTGGAGCGAGCAGAACCAGGACAACAATTTATACAACAATAACATTGTAGCATAAACAAAACTGAAAGATTTAATAACTGATTAACATAATAGCTATGAAACTAGAAGAGGATTATTTTGAAGCATGTTACCCATCTCTTAATGGAGAGATGATGGATTCAAGATACAGAATGAAACACATTTTTTCACAAGGTCAATGTGGAAATTTATTTTTTGCTTGAATGTGGATATTTGTTACACAAGGCATTTAAAAAAAAAAAGTTCCCATTTCATTGGGTTGGGTCAGGGGAAAGGCAGGGATGTGGAAGGGGAGAAAATAAATTGTTAACTGAAAAAAATAAAATTTAATTTTGAAATTTGAATAACTCTTTGTGATATTACTAGTATTCCATAAAACATTTGTGATGATTCTTAAATGTCTAGAGAATGAAATGACCATTGTTCTTCCATACAGGGAAGCTTCCCTGTTCCAATGTACCAGTTCTAGAGACTGAGCCAACCTACATCTTTTTTGGTTTGTGTGTTTTGTAAGAAGGGGGCAAGTTTCCAGTTCAGTACAACTGTAAAAATGAACTTCCTTAAATACATACATACACACACGCACATATGCATAAACTCAAACTCATTAGTGTTAATATCTAGGAGTATTAACTGTAAATGCTACTTGTTTCTTCCTTGAACAATGTGCTGCCTTGCTCATTCTGGCTGGACTACTAGTGTCTAGCATGCTACAGATTTCTACCTAGGAAACTACCAGAGCATATAGTGAATGCTCCATATATAGTCTTTTTTTTAATTTATAAAAATCTTAAATGACATAAAGATTTGGGGGATATCTTATATTGGCTCTGAGGCTTCTGAACCTCAATCTTTGCAGATTCCTCTGAGGTCCACAAATAATGCTTCTTTTTATCCTTAGGATTAAAGCACCCATTAATTAATAAACAAGAATGTCCTGTTTTACATTACTTCACTGAATTGGAGCATCTGAATGTAGAAGAGCCAATTCAATGTGATGATGATGATGATAATTATATAATTTATGTATAATTCTATATTAAACATTATATCATATATAACAACTATTAATTCTCAAAATACTTTCAAGTGTATAAAATTCATGATGATCTCTGTGTACTGCAATCTTGGGAGGAAGATTCAAAGATGCTAATTATCTCCATTTCACAGAGAAGGAAACTGAGACGTAGAATAACAAAATAATAGAGTTGAAAAAGAATTTATATATCACTTAGAGTAAATCTCTCATTTCAC
The DNA here is from genome assembly GCA_023553655.1 of Myrmecobius fasciatus. Lineage (NCBI taxonomy): Eukaryota > Metazoa > Chordata > Mammalia > Dasyuromorphia > Myrmecobiidae > Myrmecobius > Myrmecobius fasciatus. The sequence continues at coordinate 24,531 of JAJPUD010006023.1, read as the reverse complement.
AGCTGAGAAAATTGGTTCTCAGAGGGATAAAGATTAAGCTATTTCTTGGGGACAATGGCTTGAAAGTGCTGGGGTTTGGATTTGAACTCCAGGTCTGGCATTGTTTCCATAGTACTTGTAGTCATCATTCTAGACCATGGGGAGATAATAAAATACAGTGGGCATGATTCAAGTTCAAATCCCACATGAGATTTGACCACAGGCAAATTCCTTAACCTCTCTGAGCCTTATATATATATATATATATATATATATATATATAGAGAGAGAGAGAGAGAGAGAGAGAGAGAGAGAGAGAGAGAGAGGGAGAGGGAGAGGGAGAGAGAGTATTTAATGAACTTCAAATCACTATATAAATATCAGTTATTGAGTAGAGACATGTTATCAAGCCATTGATTTTGTTAGAAAATAATATTGGCTTATTATTATTTTTTCTTACCTACTACTATCATAAGGGAATTGAGACTGGATATTTAAGTCAAGAATTTGGTGAGAATTGCATTTCAGAAGCCAAATGATGACCAGGGACAAATGGGATTTGGGCATATAGGATGCTATTGCCAATACTGGGTGGAAAAGGTTTTCTTTTGCTTCCCACCTTGATTATGATAAAAATCAGAGTTTATGTAATAAAGAATCTTGATAGATGGCATTTGAAAACAGTGGATGGTAGAATCCAAGGGCAGGTTCTGCTCCTTCAGTCACTTTTTCTAGAAAAACTATGGGCAAACTATGGGTCAACATAACCTTGAGCACTAGCAATGGGGCTCAATGGGATGAAAGGACAGTATGGTACCATGTTGTCTGGCTCCAGTGATCAATTACTATAAACTTCCTCACAGCTGCTCTGTGAATAGTATCCTGATTTCCGCTTGAAGAATGTATTTCCAAATTGTGATGTTCTTCTCAGAGCTATCTAGGCATAAACGTAATTATTCTCTCTCATGAGGTATTTGTGCTGTTGATTTGCACAGCATCATGACATGGCATCCGTAGCATCCCTATCTGTTATTCCAAGAATGGCTGTGATGAATAGAAAGATTATTCGTTCCATAAATGAGGCAGTGAGCAGCAGGAGTTGAATTATGAGGGACAATATTCTGTGAATGTTTAGACACCTGATTAAATGGCAGTTTGGAGAAAAGGGTGAGAAAAAAAGGAGATCATCAACATCTAAATAGAATTGTGTTTCAGTGTTGTTTGTAAAAGGCTGCCTGAGCTGGAATGTGCTCTCTCTCTCTCTGGTTCCCATTATATGGAAAGCTTTCACTCATGTTGGATCATTTCCCTCCATTTCTTTCTTAGCTGTTTTTAATTACAACAGCTCTTCTCATTACTTGAGTAAACCCCAGTTTTATCATAAAGAAAAGAAAGAAGAAAAAAATAACTATCCAAAAAATGAATTAAGCTATTTACAGCTGATATGTTTTTTCTGTTGTGTTGCTTTTGTTTTGAATTTTTTTTCAAAAATCTAGCTATCAGTTGAACCAAGAACAATTCTGAGTCCTCTTTTTAGAACTTCTGCACTCTAAGTAATGAGAACCTAGCCTCAAATAATACCTGGATGGTATTTAGATGAGTAATATACAGACTGAAGAGTAGTGCGCAAATCAAGTTAAACTTATTTCTATTAAAATTATTCACATTATTTTTCAAAAGAAGGGTTGTAGGGTTTTGGCTCCTCCATCTTTTAGCCCATAAGAAGAAAAAAATAGGATTCTCAGTATATTTTATCTACAAATGCTTACCAAATGGGGCCACAGAAAACTCATAGTGGAAATATCACATAATAGTGCAGTGATTAGGAAGACCTGGATTCCCAATCCCACCTCAAAATTTAGAGCTATATAATCCATGGTAATTCACTTGCTTTTTGTGACTCAGTTTTCTTGTCTGTAAAATGAAGAGGTTGGATTTTATGGTTTCTAAAAGTCCCTGCAGGATTCTAAATTTATTATTCTATGTTAGAAATTCTTAGCCTGAGGTACATGTTGTTGTATATTTTAATAACTGAATGTCAATATAATTGATTTGTTCTATAATTCTATTTATTTTATCTTATGTACTTAAAAATCTTATTTTAAGAATGAGTCCATAGGTTGCTACTGGGAATACTAAAAAAGTTAAGAAGTCCTGTTCTATATAGAACTTTCTCATGAGACAGAGTAAGTACTTACCTGCTTGTTACAGGGAATTTTTCTCCCAGGAGTTTCTTATGCTAATGAAATCACAGGCTTGATCCCTATTCTGTCATGGAGCACATTTTAAATAGATGGACATAGATTTTCCATCTGATCATAAGCACTAATATATCTACCTGTGGCACATTATTGTACTTGTTTCATTCTCTCCCAAAGTCCCTGGCCACAAAAGTTTGGAAACAGAAATATCCAATTTGGAAAGTTATCGATAGCATCACTCCCTCTGATGATGAAGAAAATGATATGACTCAAATCCTAAAGAACTTATTATTATTATCATATACACAAGACCACATAGCACTAACATCATCACATAGATTCCCTTGAACTTCTGTATGAGAAGTTGGAGAGTGATGTGACAGAAAACCTGTATTCCATCTTTGCTACAGAGTAATTTTGGAAAAAAAATCTGAAGAAGAATACCTATCTAAAAGCATGGGTCTTTTTACAGTTTTGCTTTTTTAATTTTAATAGTGTTGTTTAAAGCTCTAAAGGAAAGTCACCTATGAATATTTTAATCTTCTCATAATATAAATGATTTTCTGAAATCTTTCTAATTAGGGATCAGAGGTAAAATGAGTTTTCCAAAGGAATGAATTACAAAATTTACTTTTAAACCAGAGGTACTGTATATTAAATCTATTTAATGGGGCTTATCTTGAACTGCTTCTGTAGCCTCCCTCATTAATTCTGGCTTTTTCAGGTGTGGATAAACTAGAACCAATGAACTCTCTGTCTTTATTCCTGGAAGAGATTCTAATGCAAGCCAGTAGAGCAAGAGGGCAGAGTTTTTGGATTTGGAGATTGGCAGGAGACACAGAACAAGAAAGAACACTAACAATTCATCCACCCACGAGAGATTTTGTCTTGAGTGAACTAAATGTTGAACATGAAATCAACAAGATCCAAATTCATATTTTACCTCAAATATTAGCTATATGATCCTGAGCAAGTTAATAATGTATCTGGGACTCAGTTTCCTCCTCTGTCAACTGAGATAAACTTAATGATTTCTCAAGTTCCTTTCAACTCTAATCATATGATCTATTATTCTACAAAAAAATGGTAGAATGAACAAAAATTTAAACTGAAATTTTTGTTTTAAATTGTAGTTCTTTTTCTGATGTGTGGAGAAAATTGAACATACTTTAGAAAGTTTTGGTTTGCAGACAACCTTATGTGACATATTTTGGTGAAGTGATTGTAATCAGTATATTTTTACACATGAATCTTTCAAAACTCTTTGACAATAATAACATCATATTCTCTTAAGAAAGTTAAATATTTTCCCCTCACAACGTGCAATTTATATTATAATTCTATTAAATAATCTTTTTGTTTCTTTTATTTTTTCACGTTCATTTTTCTTTTCTTTCTTTTTTTACATTTTCTTTTTCCTTTGTTTTGTTTTGTTTTACAATTATCAATACATTGAATAATCACTTTCGATTACTATGTCTTCCAAAGTACTTGGTATCAGTGAAGTCCTTGTGCATAACTATTGCAAAAATAAACTTGGTTTTATCTCATACTTCATTTCTCACAAAATATGAATTAATAATCACTAAAAATGAAGTTTTAATATACAATAAACCTATTGTTTTCATTCTAAGGAAAGATTTCATAATAACCGTAGTTTGTTTTGACATTTTTGTTTGTATAAAAAGGACAAATAAGAGTTTTCAAGCTATCTATAATTTGATCAGATTGAAACTTTTGTTCTTCCTTAAGAAAGCAAATACCTTGATTCTGAAATGTATTGTGATGTGTTAAAAAAAAATAACCCATTTAAAAGACTTATGGGTTTCAAATTGGAAGGAACTTCTAAGGCCATTTTCTACTTCAGCTCCCCCTTTTAACAAGTAAGGAATTTTAACCCCAAGGAGTTTAAATGACTACACCAAATGGGTAGTAATGCTGCCATAATCTGAACTCTCTTCCTCTGATTCCCAATCCAGTCTTATTTCTATTAAACTATTAGCATTCCATTCTTCAATCTTCTGACAACCTTTAGGATTCACTTTTGCCTTTTCAGAAACTCTTCTTTCATTTGTATTCTTGACTGGGATTTTCTTACTTACCGCACTCATGAGTGAGTCCAGGACACTAACAGCAAAGGCTGTCCCACATGCAAACGGCTGTGTGAGATATAGCTCTGTATCTGGGTCATCATCATCGTCTTGGTCCAAAAACTGAACATTAGTATCATTCACTAGAAAAGCCATAAGACATCAATTAGTGATCAATGTCCAGTCTTGTGAACTAAGCTAAGCTAAATAGATAAATAAAGCCTGGCATTATAATGGCTTAGAGGCAATAAGCAGTCTCTTTAATGGCACTGGAAATGAAATTAAAATGGAGGGGGAATATGAATCCTGGAGTGGCAAGGGTAGAAGTGAGGGAGAAAAGGAGATTGTAGTTCTTTGTTACACAAGGTACATCCCTTGGATGACATCAAATGGACTCAAAAGAGTGGGAATAAATTTTTCTGAAATAATTCTAGAATTAATGGTAAGAAGTAAGGCATTCTTGTAAGGAGAACATAGGATCCACATCTTTGGACTGATTGAACTCTTGCTCAGACAAATAATGGCTTTCAGTACAGAGAAATAACCTGGGATATCTTATCACTATCACTTGAAATGTCAGACCCCCAAATGGAGATGAGTAAAGAGTTCATTATGCAAGCAGATTATTTTGAGATATCATTAGTTGCCACAGGGTTTTACTCCTGCCTTACCATGTTCTTCACATAGTAGATGTTCATTTATCACCAAGTGACTATTAAGTACCTATTGTGTGCCAAGTATTGTACTAGGTACTGGAGATAAAAAGGCAAAAATGAAAAAAGATTCTGTCCTCAAGGAGTTTGCATTTTACTGGGCACTAGCTAAAGGTTTACTGACAATGATATTATCAACTCCAGAGCAAAACATCAAGGTGTTATGTTTCTCATCAAGAAGGAAATGTGTGGCTTTTAAATTACATGGGCTGATTCAAGTTCTCTTTTTCCTTTCCTAAATGATTTACTCTCATATTTAATTCTCTTTAAATATATCGTAGCCATCTTTTATGTGGCCAGTAAAGACTCTCCAGGAATGAAGGTAAAGACTGACTGATCATGTCATAGATATGTACTCAACTTAGTAAAGATTAAATAACAAATTAATGTCAATTCCCAATGTGTCTTCAGGAATTAACATTTGTATGTGAGTATATATGCATATATATGTATATGTGTATGTGTGTGTATATATGTATGAAAGTAAGATAAAAGTTAAAATTCTTGATGCCCTCCTAACCTCACCAGCAATAACCCTTCTCCTTGGGATTTTTTTTTTCTTCTCTCCATTGCTATAACTGGTCCAAAAAAATTCTTTCTATGAAAAACTACTAGTACCTTATCTTGATTCTTTTCTGTATGGGATAGAAGAAAGAAAAAAGACAGGGAGGATAAGAATATAAAGTGAATTTTTAAAGATCCAATTTGTTTTTCTAGAGTAAGATGCAAAGATACATATTCACTACCCAGATCTTTCCAAATTCAAATATTTAAAAGTCCCCACATCTCTCAATTGATAATTTCCCAACTTCATCATTTGAATGTGGGTACCCTGAATGGTCACTGGCTATTACATATTTGTGTAGAATGTGATCAGGAGACACTGCTGAGTCCTAAGGAGAAGGAAATGCTGAATTTGTAGAAATAATTCAATAATGAAAATGATTGACCTATGACCAACTCTTCTCTTATGGCATGTTGGAATATTTAAGTCATAAAAAGAGATCTTAAAAAATCTACAAAGTACTGGGCAGGTTCTAAATAAAACTTTATACCCAACTCAACAATTTTAAAGGACTATAGAAAAAAATTGAAGCTGGGAAATTGTCAAAGGAAAGATTTGGGGGACTTGTAAATACTTGAAAAATTGGATTTCTAAAGAAAAACGAAAAGAATATTAGCACATGCTAAGCAACTGATGAATTTAATTTATTTTGGAGCAATAATTTTATGACGAGAAGGCTGAAAGGGGACACTAAATTATTATTTTCAAATATATAAAGCATGATGACATAAAAGTGGTAACCATCTTCTCTTTCTTCCTGATAAGGATAGTGAAAGTTATATGGGCACTTGGTATGAAGTCAGCAGATCTAAGTTCAAATTCTGCCTGTCACTTATTGCCTGTGGGACCTTCAAGGTCACTTACTCCCTCTGAGGATCACTTTTGTTATCTGTTAAATGCGGATGAGACCATATGAGTTACCTATCTTACAGATTTGTCATAAGAATTAAATGATGTAATGGCCATGAAAGAACTTTGTAAACTTTTAAGATTTCTTGTATACCTTACAGAAATGTCAGGTGTTATTGTGGCTAAAACAAGGAGTAATGGACTTGAACTCTGGTACATGAGATGTTGTAGATATAAAGAGTAATTACTGATCACAAAGTCTTTGTGATCAGTAATTACTCTTTATATCTACAACATCACTGAGAAACACAGTTACAGGTTGAGAGAGAGAGAATCATTTTGAATGAAATCTTTAGAACCAGACTAGCAAACTCTTTCTTCACTTGGGTGCTCCTTCTCCTAGGATAGGGACTTGAACATATGACCTCTGGAGGCTCATAGCACTGAGATTATGTGACAGACAATTCATAGACTGCAGCTCTCCGGAAAATGCTGTAAATATTAGACTACATCTATCCCACAGTTACAGACACAAAAGAGAGATACTTTACTTTTGACCTGAGAGAATTTTGTTCTGATAAATAGTCACATCTACAATAATGCAGTGCTGAGTGGCTGACAATTTATTCCTCTGTTTCTGGACATCTTACAAGCAAGATTACTGTGTTAAAAGCTCTCTTGTTCTGACATATATTGGGGGGCCAAGAAAATGGATTGTGAGTTTCATTTGCCATTTGAAGGAGGTGATTTTCCCCAGCACTTTTACTGACTCCATCTGTCTGCTTCATAAGACCAATCCCCCATTCTGACACCTACTGTTACTCATCTGGGTCCATAGTGTCATTGACCAAGTCATAGGGAATGATATATGAATTTGACAAATTCAGTTGTGACTTCACAATTTTATCTTCCTGATGAGACTTTATTCTGAATTTTTCAGAAAGGTCTCTGGACCAGGGAGGGTCAGACTACTGGGACAGTGTTCTGCCATGGTGGCCAGCTAATCTAATACTTTTAACCTTTCTGATAATCTGGCTTCAGGTAGAAATGGTCTCCCCAGAACTCCACTGCATCAATAGCCCCCAAACTGGGCATCTGAGACAAGATCTAGTAAAAGAGGCGAATCAAGTCAGAACAAAGGAAAATAAACAGCTGGAGGGAAGGCACAATCTTAGGTTTTGTATTTTGAAATTTTTATATTTCTTCTTTGACTTCCTATGAGAGCTGTGAAGATATGTCAGTCAAGCTGACAGAAGGTTGGAAAAAGAAAATAAAAGAGAAAAGGGTAGGAGGGGGTTGGAGGAGGGAGGACGAGGGAGGGCAGGGAGATGTGCTTTGGAAAAAAAAAAAAAAGGCCCAGGCCAGAGAAAATGAATTGGTGTGAAGATGCTATGGAAACAGCTGCCAGGTCAGCCGGGTGTGATCAAAGGTTTATAGATGCTGGGTGGGAAAAAAAAAAAATAAAAAAGGAAAATCATTAAGAAAGGCCAGAGCATGACAGTTGATTCTAACCAGAGCCGCAAATAAAACACATTCAAAGCAGCGCCATGAGGGTAGCCTCTCTGTTACAGCCAGAGAAAGAAAGAACAAGCTGATGAGAGCTGGAGCACCAAAGAGAGAACAAAAGACCGACGTGAAGGCAAACGGTACTTCTTACCCAGTTCGGTTATCATGAGAATGTGCGTCCCACTGTTTTTTTCCTGATTGATTGAAACCAAAGGCAGAAGTTTGCCAGGCTTCGCTAATAGGGTATAACAATTTAGGGTGGGGGAGAGAAAGGGAAAGAAAGTACAGAGACAGAAAAAAGGGAGGGAGTCAGAGAGATAAAGTACTAAAGGAACAGGACAAAGGGCCCCCAGTTGTATTTGCAATTGGGGGGGGGGAGGGTTAGGAAGCAGTTCATCGGTTTTGGTAGTTTGCCTTTGGCCAACCAGAACTCAGTAGTAGTTCTTTTAATTGTCACATCCAAAAAGTCCAAGTCCTCTTCCTTAAAATGCTATAATTCATGGGATGAACTATAGCCTTTGCTTGTGTACAGAGATTAAACTCTAGTCAATTATCCTTGGGAAAAATGAACCTGCTTCTCCAACTCACCCAGTTTCTATGGCTGGATGATCTTAAATTTCTTTCAAAGATGGAAGAATTTACCTATTGCTGTGATACTCCCTTGAGGCTGACGCTAGCTTAGTAAACCATTATAGAAAATGGGATAGGATTCAACACTAAAAATCCTCCTCTGCTGTATTTTCAGCAACAGATCCCAATAAGAAGGAAGTGGGAATCCAGTCTTTATTGAAAATGGAAGCTTTCTCAGACTTCCACCGCTTCCCCCAATCCCAATAACAAGTCATGTAGCTTTCTCACACATTCACACTAACTGTCTATATTCATGCTGGGCTGTTTTCCAAAAAGAAAGAAGGCATGGAAGTGGGCCTATCTCCTCCTTCCCTGTGTGAAGGAGGAAGAAGAGGTATTAATCCCCTTACCTAGTTCAGTGATGATGGGGATGTTAACCCCAGTTGTGATGGATGGCTGACGTAACATCCCATGGACTGGACTGTTGTCTGGGGAAGACCTGTCCATTCCTGGTGGTGTGAATCCTGGGAGAAGGAGAACAGGGAGAGTTAAGAAGAATTAGAACATAAGGAAGTGAATGAAGAGCACAGTGAAAACCAATCGATAATTAGGGTTTAATATAAATTTGAGTGATAAAAAATATCAGCACATCCAGGATCTCCTCTGAGGAATATTTTTAAAGGATAAAGACACAAACAGTTTTAATTGACTTATGATACAATTCTGGACACTACTGAAATATGATATAACTTCATCAAAAGTTGTTATAAAACCAATTGATTACACTAAATCAATCAGTGCAATTGTCTGGAAATGCTATCAAAAGCCCTAGTATTGACTAAAATAAAATAAAATAAATGATTCCTTAGGCATGTGAAATGTATAAGCTAAAAGAATCCTAGAATCCTAGAGTAAGACAGGATGTCATGAATCTCTCCTACAATATCTTAAAATATAAGTTCTGCTTAGAGACCTCCAGTAATATAAAGATCATTATCTCATGAAGTAGTCTATTCAAGTTTTTGCACAGTCCTAATCATCAAGGAAGTTTTCCTTATCCAATAAGTAGCTGAAAATTGCCTTCTTATAATTTCTACCCACTCATCCCAGTTTACCTTTGGGATCAAGCAAATTATAATACCTCTTCTACATGACAATCTTTCATATATTTAAAGTTGGTTATATTTCTCCCATGTTGCCTCCTCTTCAGACTAGCTCTCCTCAGTTCTTTCATCCAATGCGTGTATAATGCAATTTCAAGTTCCTCTCATCCTTTTAATTGGACGTCCATAAACCTTCTCCAGTTTGTCAAAAAAAAGCTTCTTAAAATACAGCATCTGTACGCCAGACCAGGGCAGAGTACATTTCCCTTCTTCCATAGCCTACCTAAGATTGCATTTCCTGTTTGACTACTAGGTCATAATGGTCTTCATATTGACTTATTCTGTACCCAGATCCCCTGAATCATTTTTGCATGAATAGTTTTCTGGCCAAATTCTATAAGCTTATTGCAAATTCAAATTTATCTGATGTTCCAGTATGACTAGCTGATCTTTATCTTTTTTCTTAAGCAGAAAATCTTTCTCATCTAAAATGAATGTTACCCCCTTTTTTTCCTGTGATAATTTTAATTTTTGTAGGATGACTGACTTTCTAAAAGATTTAAAAATTTCACCTTCCTCACAATATAGATGAGAAAAGTATGGAGAAGAATAGACATGTTAATTTACCCAAAGTGATAGAGTTTATGATGTCATAAGTCTACAATGCCCAGAAGCAATGGAATATTAACAAAACTTCAATTAATGTTCAGGTCTCTTGGTTCTCAGGTCAATGGCCTGTCATTATTTTAGAACCAAGGTCAAGACTATTTATCTTTATTAAATAAGGAGGAAATGTGACATAGTGGATTGAAATGTATTCTCAGAATCAGAAAAAACAGTTGTGTTAAGTCTTATGTCTCTGCGCATTATGCATGCTAGTTTACCAGAAAAGTTTCTTTCCCTCTCAGTATCCCAGGCAATTTTATACAGGACTGTAAGACCCAAAGAAATGATTTCTTCACCAGGTATTTCACATAGGAGTGAAATCATAGGTATGGAGCAAGTTTGCTAATTAATAATTTTAAAACAAGTATTATCAAAGGTTTAGCTTACTATTTTAGCTTTTTGAGACCTTTTCAGATACTGATTCTGCCATCCAAGATAATTCTTAGGTATTAGAATGCCAATCAAAAAAATATCATTCATGAACTCGTGATGAATTAGCAAGTTATATCATCAACCAAAAGTTTATTTTTGACATTGGAACTCTATTTACATTGTAGGAACAAACTTTCAGTTAATTATTTCTTTTTCCATTTTTCTCCTTCCACCTTTATCATTCTCCTTTTCCCCTCCATTTCTTCCTTTCCTTCCCTTCCTCCATTTTTTTTTGCTTTTGTACATCCTTATTTCACTTTCCTTTTTTCTGCCTTTCCTCTCATCCATTTATCATTCTTTTACCCCTACTTTTCATACTTTATTTTATTCCACTTTTTTCTTTCTTCTCATCTGGTTCTCTTTTCTTTCTCCTCTTCATTCCCCACATTTCTTCTTACTTTCTCACACCCTATTTTTCCCTCTTCTTCCTTTAAAAAAAATCACATTAACTACCTTAAAGGGTTTGAGATAAGGACTGACAATTAATTTTGCTACTCAAACCCATAGTGAACTCTCAAACTTACACACTGACTTTGTCCATGGGGTTTCTGAGTATAATCAATTTGGAAAGTAGCCACTTTGATTTCTGCTTTTAAAATTTCTCAGTAGTAATAGTAATTGACTTCAGTCTAACACTGAATATGCATATTTGTACAAATATTAGTCAGGGCTATGTGAAATATATATAGGTAAAAAAAATGAGACCATTTTTAGGCTACTTAGGAAAGCTGAATGCCCAGTTCATGTGACTTATGTAATTTCTTAGAGTAAGTACTAAGCAAGGCAGAAAGAATTTTTATTCAGCTGAAATTAATTTTCAGAAGGCAGCATATGGTAAATGTTACTGTTAGCTTAATTCATTAAGTGCTGATTTGCTCCCATTCACACAGAGGGCAGGTATGATGGCAGTGTTTGCATTAACTTTGTGTGTTTCCCCACCTATTTCCATAGTAGATTGCTGCATAAAATAACCAATGAACTAGATGCTTGGGAATGAGAGGTCACTTGCCAGGTGCCCAGGTCAAAGAACTAAACAACTAGCATGAGTTGCCTCTAGATAAATCAATTTCAAATATGCCTAGAAGGCTGTTTTAGCATCAGTTTCCTGCTTTTGCCAAATTGTCTTTTCAAAGTGACATAATGAGATAAAGCTGAGGTTGGTTTTTAGATATCTGGAGTTTTATGGAAAGCATAGTCTCCTAGAGCTAGAACAGATCAAAGAGACTAAACCCAACATCTTCATGTTCCCAAAGAAAGAAATTGAGTCTAGAGAAAAAAAATTCCAGGGCTGCAGTATTGCATGTTGGTCTCGAAGTACAAAAGGTGTGAATCAAAATAAATAATAATAATAAGAAAAATACCAATAAAACTAGCTAATGTTTAATGATCACTTTAAAACTTATGAAGTTTCTTTTTAGGTTTACACAAGCTAATAAGTAGAATTTGTACTCAGGTGTTCCAGATCAAGCCCATTACTATCTCCTATACCACAAAATGGTAGATTTTACTTTTTCTTTCTCCTGGGCATACCTACTTTCAGAAGGAAAAAAAAATCTTTGGCTTTACTTAATATTCTTTTCCTGATTGCATCTCATTTTAGCCTTTTGAACACAATCAGTTCTCTTTTTGAAAGACAATATGGCTTTTTTGTTGAGGAAACTAGGGAGAACTTCGGTGTCCATTCTTCTAGACTCAAGGAAAATATGTGTTTTCAGCCAAGTGTATAACCCAAAACACAAATTTAAAATGCTCTCTATTTCCGTCATCTGGAAAAGTGAAGGAAAACCTGAACTGTTTTCATCAAAAGTTTCATTCAAAGGCATGAAAAACTCCCAGTGACAGCCATGCGGATTCAGTGAATATGACGTTTTTGAATTTCTTCAACTTGACAAGTAAACACCTTAAATCGGTAATGCTATATGCATAATACATGGCCTGTATTTTGACAGCCATCATGGAATGCTGACTGGAGAAAATACAGGTTTGTACATCAAGGAATAGCATCCGTAAAGCAGGGAGAAATTCAGGTCACAGGATATTAGGAAAACTGTATTTCATTATAGAACCTGGTACAAGCTAAGGCAACGCTTTTATTTTATCTTATTTAAAGACTCCATTTTCAGCTGTGAAGCAACTTCTTTTGCATGAAACGTTTATTTGGCAATGACATGCCCAACTTCTAGTCTGACTTCATTTTGCTTTCATATTCCATTTCCTTCATTCCATTAGCACTCACAACTGTCAAATTGGCAGGTGGCCCATTGCAGACCCTCCTTTCCTCAGCATCACCCCAAGGACAAGAGAGGGAAGCTGGAACACTTGACTTGAAAAATCCATCAATATTTCTGTAGTCCTGCGACCTCACTATCATGAGTAATCTTTCTCCCAGTGATTAGCATGACCTACATATGTCTCTTTATTTTGGGTGATCCTTGACCACATTCTGGCATAAACGTTCTACAGATGATCCATCAGACTTTCAAAAAACCCATCCTTAGTCTCTTATTATTTTGCAGGAGCCGTGTGCACAATATTTATATAAAAATCATTGCTTTGGATACATGACCACTTCACCTTCTTTAACATTTCTACATAGCTGATGAAAATGTTTAGTTATTCCTTCTCAAAAGTCACCAATAGAATGAAGTTTACAAGCACTTGTGGTCTTTGTATTCTTTGTGGTTTGCCATTGTTCCATGATTCACCTTCAGGGAGTCTTACCAGGAGAAGAACAACTTGCTTGGTGGAAAGAAACATGGGAAATCACTGAAACCTCTAAAAAAATTCCCTAAATACATTCTAATGCATTCCATTCTTAGTCATTTCTGAACCAAATTCACTGTCCAGCCACAGTGCTGGACCACTTGGTTGTCATCCAACTATATGTCATAATCTAGGCAAAATGAATTGTTTGTTTGCCTCTTCCTGTGTGGTCTCTTAGAGTGATCTCTTTTGTGCAGCAATGGATTCCTGGAAGAGTGCTCTATAATAATTACACTATCATTCACAACTATGAACAATTGGAGGGAAGATTGGGGAATTGTCGCATTTTTTTTTCTTCCTAAACAGCCTTCATAATAGTGGACACTTGTTATACCTTATTTGATACTGATAATGAAGTGATCATGGAACATAATTACCTTTGTGGTTCCATCTTCTCAAGATTCTCATATTGAAGAAGAGCCTTTAAAGGCTACTTTTTTCTCTACTGAGTTAAATATGTGTGTTTATGTTTTGTTATCAATAATCATAGAAAAATAGCCTATTTTACACATCTCTCAGTAAAATATTCTAATATGAAAACATGGTCTACTATAGAAAATTATTTGAGAAGGCCACTTTATTCCTCTCTCATAACTTTTTTTTCAAAGATACACTCCCTAGATCCAGAGACCATATTTATAAAAAATATAGAGAACAGAAAGTAGGCATATCAACTGGCAATTGCTGAAGGCGTCTTCTAGCAATAGTACTATCTTTATTGTTTCTATTCTTTTGGAATATGATTCTCTGAGTTATCTTGAAAAATCAGTTTCTGAATTCCTTTAAAATGTTTCTGCCTCTAGTACAGATTTCTTCTGAATGTATTTGGTCAAGTTCAACCATTGTTATTCAATTTACTTTTTTTTACTGTGTTGTTTCTACATTCACATACATATATACACATATGTTATATATATGCATATATATAACATGTTATTTAAATTATTGAAATGTTGACATTTCATTCAAAGGTATTTAATGAAATAAAAATTCTTTATAAAAAAATCTTGAACTAAAAGCCTTAATGAAGACCCTAGTGAGAAGACCAATGGATTTGGAATCAGACGATCTAAGCTCAGACCTTAACTTTGCCACAACCAAGTTATAGGATCACTTTATCCTTCTCCCCCAAGGATCTATTTTGCCATTCAGAAAATGGGGATAATATTTGTCCCATCTATTCATTAAGGGTTTTATGTGTATTAAACAAAATAACAGAAATGGAAAAACTTGATAATGGTAATACTCTGCAATGTCTGTAATTATTATTATGATTTCAATGTCTACCTCCTCCATCCCTGCCTCCCCCAGAAAAACACATATTTTTTCTTAGAAAAGGTCTATGATTTCATTTTAATCCCTACTGTTTGGTAGCAGCAAACCCATAGAAACAACACCTTCTCCTTAGGTATCATAATGTAGGAAAATTAAAATTAGAAATAGGAGGTCTGCTCCACATGTTTCAATTTATGTTTTCTCAATTGTAATTTTTTTTGGGGGGCAGGGGATAGGAATCAAAAATCTGAAAAACTGAAGTGGTATCAATTGACCTTACCTATACTATTCATTGCTACAGCAGCTGGCAAAAAAATAGATCTAAATTTTGTCTTGATCACTGAATGACTTGACTCTCATTTATATTTTCAAAAGTGGATAAAAATCTTCTTTGACCTTTAATACCTGCCATTGAAAAGCAGGGTTCTATCTCTGTAGGTCTCTACCTCAGGCCCATGAAATCCTCCAGGGATTTTAAGTAACATACTGTGAACAATAAAACTAGAAAACATGACTTTCAATAATTAGATTAATACAGGGGAAATAAATTTTAGGAATGACCACTAATTTAGCTTGGAGAGATGACTAACAAATGTGTGTATGTGTATGTGAGAGAGAGAGATGGGGGGAAGAGAGAGGAGAGAGAGAGAGAGGGAGAGAGAGAGAGAGAGAGAAAAAGAAAGAAAGAGAGAGAAAGAGAGAGAGAGAGAGAGAGAGAGAGAGAGAGAGAGAGAGAGAGAGATTCCCTCATATCTGATGGGATTCCAGTTTAAATAACATTAAGAGTAAAAGCCTCCCATACTGGACTCAGGCCTTCATAGAAGGATCACCATTTTTTATTTTGGGCCTAATAATTGAATGAGATGACAATGAGGTCATGGAAGTAGCCAATATTAGAAGTGATCTGCTGATTGTAGAAATATGTATAGAAGAACTGCACATGATTAACATATATTGGATTACTTGCTTTCTAGGGGAGGGGATGGGGGGGAAGAGAGGGAAAAATGTAGAACACAAGGTTTGCAAGGGTGAATGTTGAAAATTATCTATGCATATGTTTTTAAAATAAAACATTTTTTAATAAAAAAAAGAAATGATCTTCAAAGGCAAGCTCTTCAAGGCAGGCTTGAATTCCACATCCCACATGGTTAAGACATTGCAATTTACTTTTTTAAGTGACATGTTTACATGACGTCTCCACTAAACCTGCCCCTTCTTGTTTTTGTTAATGGTGCTACCCTATTCAATTGCTAGATCCAATTGATTCTACTTCCAAAACTCTCTTGCATCTGTTAATTCAGGTGAAAGCAGGTGATCATATTTCTTATGAAAAGTATTCTTACCCTTAAAGGTACTCCTTTATCATTTGCTTTTTAGACATTTCTCATTCCTCTTTTAGTTGTTCCCATTACTTTCATCTGGATTCCTTTCCACTATCAGTAGCCATATTTGACCAAACTCTGAACTGAACACATCCAAGCTTAGGGATTTGGATTGCCCATAAAAAGGCCTACTTCACATCATCAGCTAGCTGAGGCTTTCTCTTCCAAGTAGACTGAGCTGGGTCTCCATCAGACAGAGAAGTTGTGTTAATCATTCAAACTAAGTCCTTTAGCAAGAATTGCAAAAGGAGTCATTTCAAGTCAATAGCTGTAAAACAAGCACTTAGGATATTCTTCCTGGAAGGATGAGCATGATTAAAGCATCTTATTTAATACTAGGCTTCAATCAATTACTGATTCAGAAAGCAAAAAACTATCCAGTGTATGCATAGCATCTGTGTTAGGCACTAGGGAGAATGGAAAGAAGTGAAAAGTCATGGCTTTGCACATGAGAAAACTCATTTGATTAAGGAAACCATTGTTTTATGCACAAAGAACATGTAACCAAGGTTACATGTACGTAAGCATGTAACAGTTTGGGATTCAGCACATTTTTAAAATGCTCAAGATATTGAAAACAAATCAAAGATTGGGATTATTTGGGAATGACATTATGAAGGAAAACAGACTTTCACAGCACAGGAAATGGTGAGGGATAAGGTAGTAGGGAGATATAACACACTTTACAAAGTTGTGTAATCATTGAATTTAAATGATCTGAATGTGTAAAGAGCTAAGCAGCCCTGAATAATCTGAGTTGGACTGGCAAATCTCAAGTGGCTTCTGTCTCCGTACAACTTTTTATCATTGTCCTGGCTACTTTGGGGTTTAGTTGATATTATGAAATTACTTTCCTCTATTAGCTCTTCCAAAAGATGGAAACCAGGTGTCAAATCTGGGGATGCTTTTCTTCCCAATCTTTATGGGGATTGTAAAGGGAGTGGCCAAAGATGGCCAACATGCTACTAGATTCTGCAAAGCAGGTGCTCCTCATTACCAAATCTGTAAGTGGAATATAATTGTATTTTAAATTTAAATGAATTAAACTTAACTGGGCTTGGATTACACACTTTTGATAGTTTCATGACCACCTAGGGGTTTCTCTCCACAGCAGAGCTGGGAGTTTCTGAATGAGCAAAAAACCACATCAGAGTAACTAATCTTCAATTCAAAAATTATAGCATACTTTAAACAAACAGACTAGCACACAGAGCAATTTAGGGTCTAGAAAGGATCCTATTGGTCATCTAATTGCTCTTCTCTGCATGAATTGTTTCAATGATGTTCCTGATAAATAGGTATTCAAATTATACTCAAACAGTAGCAGTATAAGAAGCTTACTACTAGAAATGGCACTCCATATCCATTTTTTGATAACTCTAATTGACACATATGTACTATTTTGAACCAAAACCTTTATCTTCATCTGTAAGGTCTACCCTCTCATCCCTAGTTCTCCCCTCTTGAGCATTATAATATAAGATTTCTATTTCTTTCAGATAATAGCCCTTAAAATATCTTAAGATGGTTGTCACATTTTCAATAAAACTTTTCTTCTCCAGAATACATATTTCTAACTTGTTGAACCATTGCTCATAGGACATCTGAATCCCTCTCCAGTTCTAATCCCTGGCCATAGATGTATGGAAGGGTATACCAAAAATCCAGATCAGATCAGTCTAAAGATTTCTTTGGCATGCAAAAATCCAAGGGCTGAAATGAGCAAGGAAATGAGTGGTCGAGGCTGTGAATATGGATTAGCTGTCAGTAAAGAGAAAGGGTACTGACTTAGGACTCCGAAGACCTGCCCTGATGTTTACAATTTATGTGTACATGGCAGTCACTCATTTTCCTTGGGCCACAGTATCCTCATCTATAAAATGTACTAAATGACCATGAAGATCCTTTTAAGCTCTAAATCTGTATGGCCCCAATAGATGGCCAGATATGATAGGTCAGAGGCTGCACAATTCAACTTCTTTCCTTAAAGATTCTGTCATGGAAACGATTTCTATTTTGGCCCTGACTCTGTGCTCACAGGCCAGGGTGGTGCACATCAAGTTCTCTGTGGCACACCTTAAATCTACACCAGTTAGATCATAAACTTGGATGAATTTGGAGAAGTCAGAAGGCTAAGGTAGCTACAAATGCCAGGCTTCAAGAGGGGCTGGAGAACATTTACCCCACTGTAGGTAAGGGACGGTATATATTTTATTTTTTTTATTAATACTTTTTATTTGCAAAACATATGTATGGGTAATTCCTAAACATTAACCCTTACAAAGCTTTCTGTTACAAATTTTTCCCCCCTACTCCCCACCCCTCCCCTAGATGGCAGGATATCCACTACATGATAATTATGTTAGAATACTTAAGAAATCGAATATATGTATAGTTATTGCATCTTTTTTTGTGCAGGAGGAATCATATCTACAAGAAAGAATAATCTGATAAAGGAAATACAATGCAAGTAAACGTCAATAGAGAACATGAAAATGTTATGTGGTGGTCCACATTTCACATCCCTCTCTCTGGGTGTATATGGCTCTCTTCACTGAACAATTGGAACTGGTTTGAAGCATTTCATTGTTGAAGAGAGTCATGTCCATTAGAACTGATCCTCATATAGTATTGTTGTTGCCGTGAATAATGATCTCCTGGTTCTGCTCATTTCACTGAGCATTAGTTCATGCAATTCTAAGAGATGGTATATAAACTCTTAAGTTCAAAACCATCTGTACACCTGGTTTCTTTGAAATTTACTCTTATTTTCCAACTGTAATTCCTATTCATCCCTTTGGATCCTATTTTCACTCTTTTGTTGAACTTCCTTTTCTGTTAATGGACAGCTAGGCAATGTAGTGAATAGAGTAGAAGTCTCATTTTCTTGAGTTCATATCTGGTCTCAGGCACTTTGCTATCTATGTGATCCTGGGCACTTCATCCTTTTTTGCCTCAGCTTACTTATCGGTAAAATGAGTTGGAGAAGGAAATGGCAAATCATTCCACTATTTTTGTCAAGAAAACCCCAAAAAGGGGTGACAGAGATGACTGAAGAATGACTGAACAACACCAACAGCAATTTTATTTTATTGATGAAGAACTGAAATCAGAGAGGCTGTGATTTGTTCAAGACCAAAAGCAGCACAGAAAGGATTTCTATATAAGGCCATAATATCTGAACCATGCTCTTTCCATTGTACCACACTACCTTTGTCTGACCAAAGGGCAGGTCAAGGACAAAGGATGGAAGTGACAATAGAGAAAACCAAACTTTTGGCTTCATGTCAGGAACAACTTGCTAATAAATAGAAAAAAAGAAAAGTACTGCCTCAGGAGATGGTACATTTTTTGTCATTAAGTATCTATGCAAAGATTAATAACTACTTGAGTGTATTATTATAAAGAGCCTTTTTTGATGTGGGTCCCTGACAGCTCTGAAACTTCTGTGATTCTGAGAGATGTAATCTCACCATAGACAGCATTAAGGAACAATTGCTCCCCATTCATATGGATATTTCTTAATACTTGGATGTCCAACCTCCACATTTTATAATTGAGGACTTCAGTTTCAGAGAAAAGAAACTATTGGTCTAAGATTGCAGGAGATAACCACAGGTCAGAATATGAATCTGGGATGAATCATTCAATAAGAATTTCTTAAGCATCTTTTATATTCTAAGCTCCCTACAAATCCAGTACCCTTTCCCCTTCACTGTCTTATGCAAGGAGGCTACTTTGTTCCCTTTTCCTATTGGTCTATTCCCCTCTACTCTTATCCCAACCAGGGCAGTCAACCACAGTTGGATTGGCCACACCATTTTATTGCTTCCACCTTTAAACAATAGTAGGGAACAGCAGAACAGGGACCCATTGTAGTTAGGCTTAACGTACTTTGTGCAGTACCAATGCGCAGTTTAGTATATATAATAAATGCTTTATTACATTGCTTTTCCTTGGGGAAAATACAAAGCACTTTCTAAATCTTCCCTGGTGAAATCCCCCAATGAGAGAAAGGAAATTTCTTATCCATCATCTCCAGTGGCAGAGATGGAGGAATGAGCACAAAGGTTTTTTTTTTTTTCCTCTTTCTCTCTCTGCTATCTCTTCTATAGATTTAACATAAAGGAATTGGTTCAAATGTAAGTCCAAATTAGCTTTTATTGTGTGCATATAAATGATGGTTAGAAATCCATATGCTATGTTAAACTTGGGAAATAAATTAGACTGAATCATCTCTACTTGCCGAGACAGGTATTGAATATGCTGTTATAAAAGGAAAAGATCAGAGTTAAAAATGATCTAGAAAGACATGTTAAAAAATCAAGAGAAACATCTCCTATTACATCATCCAGGAGGTAAATTAAATCTCCCATGAGTTCCAAAAAAAAAAAAAAACCCCAAAACTCCCCAAGCCAAATGTCAGAGCAAGTGAAGATCAATAAAAATATTTTGATAAGTAAATGCAACAATGCTATTTAACACATGATTGGCAACTGCTGAAACATAAATTATACAAATTTCCCATAGCTGCTTATGGGAAAATTATGCAGATTAGAACTTGATTAGGCTTATATCATGAGACTCAATTTGGACTTTTAATCTATTAAGCTCCAATAAATGAGGCATCTGAATAGCTCCCCTGAGCAACTACAGTAATAACCACAGCAGTCATTTTTGCAATATGTATTCCAACAAATTCCTCAGCACATGAAGGAAAGAAAATTCCATGTCTAGGAGCACAATTGCTTTTTAACTTGTGGAAAAAATCCACGAGCACAGGGCTGATTTGGGAAATAGATTTTCATAAATGGTTGCAAGAGAAATCCAGCAAAAGGAAAACCTCTATTTAACCTCATAATATTTTTTCACAGCTGCTTTCTGTGGCTTCCCACGAAGTTGGAGTCACCAAGTCAAAAGGCCTGGACAGCTGACCTATATTTACTCAATAAAAAATGATTATTTAGCAAGAATATGGCCTTTCTGAAAAGTGTACTGCCCAAAGACCTTTCTACCTTGTTAGACTCCACTTAAAAACCTAAGGCAAAGTATAGTATCCTGGATAGCTAGGGGTCAGTGTGAGAGGGAGATGGAGGAAAATCCTAGGCTTATTCAACCTATAAGTTCATCTGGTTGAAGCCAAATAATGCAGACATATTTCAGTGGAGATAGGCAGATGGTAGAATGATAATTATATCCCACATGGTGCCTAGAAACCTGAGGGTCACTCAAATAGATCCCTCCTGGCCACAGAGAGTATCCCTTTTATATGGGGTCTTTTCAAACAACTTTCTCAGACCTGAACAACATCACTGGTTCTTCTCATAGCTCCAGGTATAATACTTCAAATATTCCAAAAGAATAGTTATTGAAAGCACATGAACACATCTTCATTCTTTGGAGGCTATAGAAAATCTTTTTTTCTGATTTCTCCAGAATAGGGTAAAGGCCTGAGCTATAATTTCCCATTCACAAATGTGTTACATTGATATATTCAAGTATGCTATTTTTCTGGAGACTCTGCCTTTGATGAATGTCCCAGGGGAAGCAACCCTCTAGCCTGCTTAAGGCACCTTCACTTGTTAGAGCTTGGATTTGGGACAGGGAAACAAGATATAAAATCTCTCCTGTGCATTTGATTGCAAACTATTGTGTGGGGACAATAAATACAACTTGATTAAATAGAGTACCCATACAAAAATCATGCATACATACAGATATGACCATTATTTATACTGATTCTCCAATCAGGATCAAACATAGGAAAGCATGTCCTGAGCAAACATCATATAAAGTGCACTCAAATCAACTTGTTAAAACAAAGTTAAGGAGGTTAAGATATCCTGGCACACAGTGAGACTGATGTGCTCTAAGTCCAGTCTCCATTAATTGTGTGTCTCTTCATTGCCCTTTGGATATTCCTCAACTTCTTCTTTTTTTTTTTTTCCAAATTGTTGCATTCCAAAACATTCAACTATACATCACTGGAAATGTTGGCATTTAAAAAATGGATCTTTGTTACAGTGATTTTTGGACCACTAAAAAAGTAAGAAAAAAATAAATAAAAGTAAAACTACGCAGGATTGTGAGGCAATCCAGTTCACTTTCCTTTACCTGTTTAATGCTGGGCCCAACTCACTGTCCATTTTCAGTGTCTGAAATATTGATGGGCAAACTGGAATAGTTTTTTTTATCCAAATGTACACCACAAACTGGCCAATAGGCTTTCTAAATTCATTTGTTTATTTATTTTTTTGGCCTATGTGAATAGTTCAATTAAATTCTTTTGAGGGATTGTGGCTCTTAGGTAAGAAGTATCCTTATATGCAACAAGCACGATGTCATCCATAAACAGATATCTTGTTTATATAGGGAATCTTCTGTCTTGGATTCTGTCTTGTTCTTCCTCAGTGACAGTATCAAATGACACTTTTGCAAAGCATCTATCTCCTTATTTTGTACATCAATTCACATGAATAATAATTTATTAGTAGCAAATGAGATCACGTTGGCTACTTTTCTGTTTTAATTTCGATGTTAAGATGAACTTTCAGACTTCTAGCTTGAATACCTATTTTTCTATGTGGGAATATGTTGTCATGGAAATAATACTGGGCTCAAACATTTTTCTAGCTATGAGACTGAAGAAAAATCATGTCACTTTCTCTATCTCAGTTTCCTCATTTGTAAAATGAGAAAAGTAATATGTTGACTGCAGCACTGTTGTGAGAAAAGTGCTTTATACCTTAAAAAGCTATTTAAAATGTGACTTATTATTATGGGTAGAGATCTGTCCATGGTGGAGGTGATTACTGACTAACTGGCTTGAGACTAGATACTAGTATCCTGCCCATCTGTTCAGGGTTATTTTCCCTACACTGCCCTTAGAGTTAAAAATTAAAGCTGGTTTGCCAATTAGAAGATTCTCTTTCATGGTAGGTTACATTTCTTATAAACTACAGGAATACTTTGCATTAGGGCAAGACAGATGTATAAATTGCAAGTCAGCAATATTAAATGGGTAAGGATAAAATAAACAGGAAGACCCCCTCATGCTGCCAAAGACATACTTTTCTGTTTCTATTACACCCTGTTTCCCCTCCCTCTTGTCTGAGCATTAATCAAAAAAATGCAAAGAGCTCATTAAAATGATAGATCGACTTAAAAGGTAACCACCTCTACATTATAAATAGTTGCTTTATGTTCTCTGCTATGGGTTTTGTTTTTTCAGCATTTGTCATGTAGTTCAAATGTCTTTTTCCATTTAAAATGCCAAATGCCATTGTTTAGTTGTATGAGTGCCAATGGCAAAAGGCAGAGTCACTAATCATGAGCAAACTAAAATGTCCATATCTGAAATGCGTGGGAAATTAACTCAGAGTAAAAGAAATATCTGCCAAGATATCCAGTACATCTCCTTGCAATTCACGTACAAGAGCCTCCCATCACTAAAAACTTTCATGTAGTCATTTCTGAAGGGTTACTGTTACATAAAAGAATCTCAATATGTGTTTAATAAGCTGGCAAAATGACTTTCCCATAAATTTCAGCTCATTTCTATAATATACACATATATATACTCATATATAAATATGTCTATGTAGATATATACACACATATGTATGTAGGTATAAAAATATACATTTACATGTATACATTACATATACACTACATAAATACAAAGTTACTACAATTGCTGATTTCTCAATTCTGGAAACACAGTCCCACCATTCAGTAATCTCAGAATACCAATTAAAAAGTCTCTTCTCAAGATTTCTCTTTATGCTTTTCCACAAGCTAAATATTAAACCCAATTCTCTCAGGAAATAAATTATTTTGGTCCTTTTTTTCTTCTTTTAGCTTCAATCATCACAGTGACCAGTTTCCCTTCAAAATACTTAAACTCCCAATCTTGGAACATGTTTCATAGAATATCAAATAGTGCCCACCCAACTCCATTGCATCTGTAGTCTCTATGGGAGAGACTATTGAAGCTGGTGACATTCTTGGTCACGTTGTTGGCCAAGACAACTTACCAGGCTTACAGAAGCAGAGTTTTAAAGCCCATAAGAAGCCACTGAAGGAAGAAAGCTTTAGAGAGAAATAACTAGCTCAACATCACACAGCAATCAATGGCGGCCAGAATCCAGATATTATAACTTTTAGTCTCGTGCTACAGGAGTCAATTTTTTTGGGGGGAGGGCTCTATTTTTTCTTTCAAATGAGTATCATTGCTTTCAGTACAGCCATCACCCCTGTCTGATACCACTTTCCTTTTCTATACCAAGAAAATTCCTTGCTAGAAATTTTGGTTTCCCTAGGAACTTCACTAACTGACTCTCCTCTCCTTGTGACATAAAATGTGTCTGAGTAGACTTCATCAATCCCCATAAAACTCCTGCATTTCTGCTCTTTCCCTTTCTTTTGTTTTTCCACC
>JAJPUD010006022.1:92322-140703 GCA_023553655.1 Myrmecobius fasciatus | reverse complement strand
GAGAGAGAGAGAGAGAGAGAGAGAGAGAGAGAGAGAGAGAGAGAGAGGGAGAGAGAGAGAGAGAGAGAGAGGAACAGGGACAGGGACAGGAACAGGGACAGGAGGTGGAATATGCCAAGAAGGCTAAGCCATAACCACCACCTTGACTATCACCTACCTTCAGACCCAGCTAGAAGCAGTCCGACTTCTCCAACAGAGAATACCCATCCATATCACATGACTCTTTCCTACCCCTGACTACAAGCACTTCTCCAGCTCTTGTCAAAGGGAGCAACCCATCTGACTTGTAGCTAAAACCTCCTACATGTGTTATCTCTACCAATGGAATATGAGCTTCTTGAAAATAGGGACGGTCTTACTTTTCTATTTGCATTCCTAGTACTTAGGATATCTTATTATAAAAATTCTTTCTTTCCTTCAGAGCTGGAATCAACCAATCATTCAAACAGCCGAAGTAATCCAGTCCAACCTCCTCATTTACAAATGAAGAAACTGGGACTCAGAGGTTAATTATTTGCCCACAGCCATATAGATAGAGGTTGGATTTGCTCCGTCTCTAGACCACTTTTGGATGAGGGAATTAAGGAAGGCTTCTTGGAAGAAGGGACATCTGAGATAGACCTTGAAGAAAAAGGAAGATTCTTCCAGGTAGAAGTGGGTTTAAGGAGTGAAGAAAGAATAGGCCTTGAATAGAGTTTTGTTCCCAGGTCTCATTTCATCAATGACTGATGGTGAGATAATATTTTAAAGCTTCTGTTAAAAGAAATTCCCACACTGTCACTTTTTTCTCACTCCCAGCTCCCCCCAATCCATTTTTCTGTTCATGTCAATCATGGGACTAGACTTCAGATAATTGCAGCTGGGATGCACTAAAAGGCTCTTGCTCACAATCCAAGATGCCATTTCCTGAAAGATAATTTCAAAATTACTGTTTTCCACTCCGTGGGTATGGAAGGGTTTCCAGAAGAGGATAGTTCAGGCTTTTGTGGGATTCCTCCCATGTGTTCCCAGCTCAGGGAAAAAAGAGACAGGCCCAGGGTCAGGTAGCCCCCTTTGATCTCCTGGCTCTGGTTACTGCCAGGGATGGTGACAAAAATATCTTGGAAGACAACGGCTGAGAAAGAGGAATCATATTATGGGCTCCCATTTCTAAAGAAGAAGGGAAGGGAATGAGTACTTAAAGTACCTACTATGTGCTAAGGTACTGTGCCAAGTGCTTTTTACAACTATCATCTCAAGAATTTAGTCTTCCAAAAGTCAAAAGAGACTTTTAGCAACTAAACTCACAGGGATGCTGTTAATAAGGGAAATACTTTTCAGTAATTAAGAATTTACCAAGAGTAGATCCTATTTTCTTTTGAGAAGGCAGTAAGTTCACCATTACTGGAGTTCTTCAAATAGAATTTGGATGAACATGAATCACAGATATTGTAGAGGATCACTGCTCAGGCTGGAAGAATTTGAGAGCCTCCTTTTAGCTCTGAGATTCTCTAATGCAGCAAATAGGCATGGTGAGAACACTTAACCTTTCTGGGGTCATGAATTGCTCATCCATCTGGTGAAGCCTTTGGACTATATTTTAAATAACTGAAGAAATTGCTAAATTTTAATTAGGGGTGAGTGAAGATAAAGATGTATTTTTCCATCTAAGTTCATGAACCCCTTAAAATCTATCTGTGGACCCAATGGGGGTCCTCAGACTCCAAATGAAGAATGTCTTTGAAGAGCTATATACTGCTGGACACATTGCAGTTAAGGACTCTGCTTGTGGGACAGCTCCCTACCTCCAGTGAGTAGAGACAGCTTAAGGCTTATATAATGGGAGAGCCCGCAGCAGTAGTCTGCTCATATTTGTGATTTTTCTAGTAGATTCACAGCTGGAAGGCCATCTTTTCCTACCCCTTCATTTTACAAATGAGAAAATGGAATCCTGGTGAGAATAAGTGAGTTGTCCAGTGTTGAGTGCTTTTGGCTCTGAGTTCTTTGATCCTGTAAATTGAGTGGTTAAGTGAGGGGATGTCTCTCTTGAGAGGGTTTCCCTCCCTCCATTCCTCTGATGAGTGAATATTGTAGTGATGCTGTGGGGGCTTTTTCCCCCGTCTCCTGCTCTCTATCAGATGTCTTTGTCGTGGAAGAGTGGCAATCTAACCTGACATCATCTCTTTCCTCTGCCAGAGCTGCAAAGGTATCTTCCAGGGCATCCCTGTTGGTTTGCTTCAGTATGTTACTCAGTCTTATGAGGTTGTATCTCTGTGTGGTCTTAATTTAAGAGTTTACTTCAAGGAAGTCAAATACCCATTCTTTCTATCAAATTGTCCTAGCCTTTAAAAAAAAATCTCTTGCCTTCTTCTCTCCCATCCCTCCATTCCCCTTTCTCTAGAAGATTTGAGATGTTTATCTCAAGTTTCTTAGAGACAGTAGTGTTAAACTGAACAGTATATCTGGAGCTGGAAGGGACCTCACATGTAAGATATGGTGACCCATATAAGAGATGTACATTAACACCCGTAGATAAAGTTTAAGGAGAAGCAAAGATCTATAATTATTGGAGAATTGTCCTAATTCTTTTCTTGGAACACAATTTTGAATTCCACTGAGGCACTAGAAGGGTTGAGGATGAACAATTGCCCTTTCATTCTCTCTCCTGTTTATCCAAGAGGGACGTTGGACTAGAATTATATCCAGATGTGTCCTCAAATATCTCGTACAGGGGAATAGTGGCTTTTTTGTCTTTGTTGTTCAGAACAAAAGCCACTTCCTCTTGCTTTTCAGGGAAGGGTAGCCCTAAGCTTACACTTGCTGACTTGGCATCTTCCTACCAAATACAATTACAGATAGTAAATAGCACTTAAACCCATTTAGCTAAGCAAGTAGCAAAGAGAAATCAGAGAAGTCACACAGATTAGGATATATCAGAACAAACACAAGAGTGAATTAGCTTTTTGCTGTGAATGAAATGAGTTCTCAACTCAAACTAAAAGTCTCTAAAGTTTCTAAGGAGGCAGGCTGGAAATCAGGGACAGGTTGGGGACCAGCTTCTCTTACATTTTTGTAGCTTCCAAACTCTTATGTGTCTCTCTTCCAAAGAGTGTCAGAAATCACTCATCTCTTCCAGAAGACTGATTCTGCCCCTTGTGCAGTCCATGATGTTACATCAACATTCTACCCATCCTTTAGGAGTCATATCACCTCTCAACATAGCAGTCTGCAAAATGCCCCAGGCTTAGTTGGGAGCCTGGTTACATCCTTCTTCCAGGGAAAATTTTTTTGAAGTCCCCCTCAAAAAAAATCAGCTGAGACAAGCTTGAACCATGTAACTTTAGGGCATAAACACAAACATCAGGAATTTAAAACAACAATGATTTTTTTCTGATGTCCTAGTTAACCAGCTTATGATAACTTTGGGGGAAAAATGAAAAAAAAAATGTACAGTAACAGAATGTGTAATAGATCTGGTACTCTACAGAGTATCACTTGTCGGGTAGTGGTAATATGTCTAATTACATGTAAGACATAGCAGTTATATAGCTCAACACGCTAAAGACGCTTGCATCCTTGGAAGGAAAGCTACAGCAGATCTGGACAGCATATTAAAAAGCAGAGACTTCATCTGCTGACAAAGGTCTGTATAGTCAAAGTTAGGGTTTTTCCAGTAGCAATGCATGCCTGTGAGAGTTGGACTCTCAGGAAACGTGAGCATAGAATTGATACTTTTGAACTTAGGTGTCAGAAAAAACTTTTGAGAGTCCCTTTGGACAGCAAGGAGTTCAAATCAGTCAGTTCTTTGCTCTTAAATAATAGCTTTTTATTTCAAAATATATGCAAAGATAGTTTTCAACATTCATCCTTGCAAAATTTTGCCTTCCATATTTTTCTTTCCTCTACCCTCCTTCTTTAGATGGCAAATAATCCATTATATGTTAAACACATGCAATTCTTCTATACATATTTCCACATTTTTCATGCTGCACAAGAAAAATCAGATCAAAGGGGAAAAAAGAGAAAGAAAAAACTGAGCAAACAACAACAACAAAGGTGAAAATACTATGTTGTGATCCACACTCAGTCCCCACAGTCCTTTCTCTGGATGCAGATGGCTCTCTCCATCACAAGTCTATTAGAATTGGCCTGAATCATTGTTGAAAAGAGCCACGTCCATCAGAATTGGCCCTTGCACAATCTTGTTGCTATGTATAATGTTCTCTTGGGTCTATTCCCTTTATTTAGCATCAGTTCATGTAAATCTTTCCAGGCCTTTCTGAAATCTGCCTGCTGATCATTTCTTATAGAACATTATTCCATACATCATAACTTATTCAGCCATTCCTTTACTGATGGGCATCCATTCAATGCCCTGAAAAAGTTTGGGCATGAATGAATATAAGAGCTGAGAAGATGACTACAATACTTTATGCTCTCCCTGTCATTTACGTTTATTTCTCCCCACAATTCTGAGATTAACAGAATGAAGTTAGTCGGGAGGCCTAAGTTCAAATTCTGGCTCTGCTACTGATTAATTGTGACTCTAAAATCCACTGCTTTTTCTGGTATACTAGACAATTTTCAGCCCATCTGAGCCTCAATTTTCTCCTTGGCAAAATGGGGAAAATAATATTCCTTACTTACTCAGGGTGGTGGGAGGAAGATGCTTTGTAGAATTGAAAACATTTTGGAAATGGGAGTTTTGTTTGTCTTTACTGGGTTCTTCTTGAGATTGGGGGTACTTGTGTTCCATAAAGTTTTAGGGACTCAAATTTTAGTTTAATGGAGGTGGTGAATGATTGAATCAAGAAGCAGAGTACACAGTATGGTGTGAAATGGGCCAGCTACCTTCCATCCCATTGGCCTAGGCTTTCCATTCTACCTTTGCTCTACTAGAGAAATGTAGATTACAATAATAATAGCAACATTTATATGGTGTGCAAATCATCTTTAAAGTGTGCAAATCATCTCACCTAATCCCCACAACAACCTTGTGAGGGATGTACTATTATTATTTTCATTTTACAAATGAAGAAACTCTAGATGGGAAAGTTTAAGTGATTTATTTTGGGGTCATCCTATTAATGAGTGTGGATTTGAACTCAGGCCTTGAACATAAAATGTCAGAGCCAGAAGGGATGTTAGGACATAGATTGTGGAGTGTCAGAAGAGTGGAAGGGAGGTTAGAACACAGAATATTTACTATTCTCATACATGTCACAGCCCTTCAGCTCCTTGAAGACGGTGCTGTTTCACTTTTCATTCTTTTAACCCAGGCTACAAATCCCCACTTCCTTCGATAGCTCCTTGAATGGCTTGTCTTCATCATCCTGGTTACTCTCCAACTTGTCAACATCCTTCCTAAAATATGAACAGAATCCTCCAGATATTGTTAGGACAGGACAGAGTAGGTGCAACCAGCTTTCTGGATGCAGTGCCCTACTCATTGCCATGTTGCAGTGTTGACTGTATAGTACTTGGCACATGGTTGGAATTTAATAAGTGCTTGTCAATTGATTGAATTCTATTGAGCTTGTCATCTCTTAGACCCCCTTCTCCTTTACACACTTGATTGTTGTCTAGCTGCACACTGATTAATTGTTTTCTAGCTTATATTTGTGTGCTTGTTTTTTTTGAACACACAAGTAGAAATTTACTTTTACCTCTATTCCATTTTATTTTATTAGCTCTAATCCAATTTAAAATGTCCTGGCAGAATGTACAACAGCTGAGTTAACACCGTCTTCCTACGTAGCTCTCAGTTTTTCTCCAGAATTTTCAGCCATAGCAATTTATCAAGAGCCTGTCCTCTTAATTTCTTATTACTTATCTTGGATTTCACCTGTTATCAATCATTTTTATGCCCTTCTTTCAAGTTCAAAAATCAGTTTCCTTGAAAGAGAGGACAAAAGCAAATCAAGAACTGAATAACTGTTCATCTCTCCATTACTTTTTATTATCCATTCATTCCCAACTCTTCTTTTCTTGGAGCTTCTTCTAGCTAAAGATGTCCTTTTGATTGTGTATAACCACTCACTGCTTTTTTCGTTCTGAGTTTTCTTTTTCTTTTCTTTTCTTTCTTTCTTTCTTCCTTCCTTCCTTCTTTTCTTTTTTCTTCCTTCTTTTCTTTTTTTCTTCCTCTTCCTCTTCCTCTTCCTCTTCTTCTTCATCTGTTGAGTCAATTGGGGTTAAATGACTCAGGGCTGGTACTCTATCCACTGTGCCACCTATATTCTGAATTTTCTTGTTCCTAAATTGCTTTACAGGATTATGCTAGATTTTTATATTCCCCTTTTATAAGCTTCCCTTCCATTTTCATTTAAAAATCTTATTGAATCCCCAGAATATCCATATGGATCTCCGCCTTTTATTTTTTTATTGGAATTATTATTATTATTTTGCTGAGGCAATTGGGGTTAAGTGACTTGCCTAGGGTCACACAGCTAGGAAGTGTTGAGTGTCTAAGGTCACATTTGAACTCAGGTCCTCCTTACTTCAGGGCTGGTGCTCTATCACTGTGACACTTAGCTGCCCCTGGAAATATTTCTGTTTATATCTTCAGACTTTGCTTCTCAAGAGCCTTTAGGTTATGGGATCTATTCGATCCTTTCCCTAAATATTTTGTTATCTACTCTTTTAGAATTTAGGGTCCATGTCTCTTTATCCAGTTTTCTTCTCTTTAGGATGAAATGGTTTCCTGACCATTTATATATATATATTCCAGCAACAAGTGTTAGAAATCCTTCTGCATGTGAATCAGAGCCATAATAGAGAGAGAGAGAGAGAGAGAGAGAGAGAGAGAGAGAGTGTTTTGGCTGACATCTGGATACTTCAGTGTTACTCATTGCTTTGATAGCATGGCTCTGTGCCTGGTTTGATATCTCTTTTCTGAATTCCTTATCTAATTTCTCCCTCTGCCTGAGTAGCTTATAGTTTATTCCCATGACAATTTTGTTTCTATTGCTCTATTGATTCTTGCCCAAATGTAATTTTTTCCTCAACCATGTTTCTTGCTTGGAGTTTCTAAATGTCCTCCTATATCCTTTTTTTAATTAAAGCTTTTTATTTACAGAACATATGAATGATTTTTCTACATTTACCTTTGCCAAAAAAATTTTTTTGTTCCAAATTTTTCCCCTCTTCCCCTCCACCCCACCCCTACATGACAAGTAGTCTAATACATGTTAAATATGTTAAATTATATAACAAATCCAATATATGTATACATATTTATACAGTTATCTTACTGCACAAGAAAAATCAGATCTAGAAAGAGAAAAACAAAACAACCTAAAAAGGAAAACAAAATGGAAGCAAATATTCCAGAAAGCGTTAAAATGCTGTTTGTGGTCCACATTCAGTTCCCACATCATTGTTGAAGAGAACCATGCCCATCAGAATTGATCATCATATAGTCTTGTTGCTGTGCATAATGATCTCCTGGTTCTGCTCATTTCACTTAGCATCAGTTCATGTAGGTCTTTCCAGGCCTCTCTAAAATCATCTTGTTGGTTGTTTCTTACGGAACAATAATATTCCATAACATTCATATACCATAATTTATTCAGCCATTCTCCAATTGATGGGCATCCATTCAGTTTCCAGTTTCTTGCCACTACAAAAAGGGTTGCCACAAACATTTTTTTTGCACATGTGGGTCCCTTTCCCTCCTTTAAAATCTCTTTGGGATATCTCCTATATCTTTTTAAAATTAAATTTAAAATTAATTTTTTAGTGAACAAAATTAGATCCTTCATCTCCTCCCTCTCTGTTTAAAAGGAAATACACACAAAACCTTTGTAACAGATATACATAAATGAGCAAACAAAATTTGCACCTTGGCCTTGTCCAAAAAGTATATCTCACTCCTCACTCTGTGATCTAAAGCTATCATCTTTCTGTGAGGAGATAGATAGAATACTTTATCATGAAATCATGGTTGTTATTATAATGATAAGAGCTATTAAGTCTTTCAGAATTGTTTGTCTTGACAATATTGTTATTATTGAATAAATTGTTTTCCTGGTTCTGCTCATTTTGTCCTACATTAGTTCATACATGTCTTTTTAAGTTTCTTAATTTCTTATAGAATGGTAATATTGCATTATATTCATAAACTAAGACTTGTTTAATCATTAATTAATTAATGACTACTTACATTTTAATGTAAGACTTTTTAAAAATATGGCCAGTGTGAGAATTTGTTTTCTTTGATTAGATTCCTTCCCATTGTTTCTAATTCTGTACCACCACAAAAAGAGCTTTCTATAAATATTTTTGTATGAGTTCTTTTTCTCTTTCTTTCATCTCTTTGTGGTATAGACCTAGCAGTAGTGTTGTAAGCATATCTTTTGATATTCAGTTTCTTTTTTTAAATGGGGTGTATCTTTCCAAAATCATATTCTAACTATAAGTATTATTGGTACCTATTAAATCAAATTTCTCTCCTTGTGTTAGAATGTCTCTTCTCCATGCATTGTGTATTATGTTTAAATATCTGATGCTATGGGTTTTATTGCTGGATTTTTGGTTTTTAGTTTTGTTAAACTTTGTATTTTGTGAATTAATGCTCCTCTCTACTGCTATCCTTCCAATATTGTAGGTACTACTGTATTTGGTACCCATTTTGGTGGATATATTTTGACAGTTTTCTCCCTTCATTCTCCCATTCATTTCACTGTAAACTCCTTTTGATCAGATCTGGGACACCTTGGAGGAATCGATTT
The DNA here is from genome assembly GCA_023553655.1 of Myrmecobius fasciatus. NCBI lineage: Eukaryota > Metazoa > Chordata > Mammalia > Dasyuromorphia > Myrmecobiidae > Myrmecobius > Myrmecobius fasciatus. The sequence goes on along the minus strand of JAJPUD010006022.1, from coordinate 131,995 downwards.
TTACCTGCCCTCCTTAGGTACATTCCATCCTTGGGCAAGAATACCACTTCTAAATGTGGTATGATCATGGTGGAGAACACTCTGACTGTGATCTCATTAGTTCTAGGTGCTGTAATTCCTCCAGTGCCTTGTTGAGATTTAAAGCAGAGCCTCAAAGTCTAGATCACTGGAGTATAAGCTCTAGTATGTATTGTCTATCAAACTGAAGAAACTCGGAGTATGGATTTCTCATCCAAAGACCAGTTTGTGGACATTGCAGTAGATTTGGCCTCTAAATGGTAAATTTTTTCAGCCACAGCGACCTTTACTTACTATTTACTAAGACTTGGAGGGATCACAGTTGCTCTTGAGGGAATATTCTTCATTTCTTATAATCATTATATTACTATATACCATTATACATATCATATATTATCATTTCATACTATTTCATTTCTGAATTCATAGATCTGTGAAGCAAAGGATTATATTAATTTTTTCAGCTACTGATGGCATTTAGTGCTGACCTTCTACTTACAACCTCAGTTCTTTTTCCTACAGTTGATTGCAGCCACACCCTCCCTAGCTAGTCTTTATATCATAGAGCAGAGCAGAAATTCCCACACTTTTTCTGCCCTTCCAGTCTCAGTAACTTTTTTTTTTTTTTGCTGAGGCAGTTGGGGTTAAGTGACTTGCCCAGGGTCACACAGCTAGGAAGTGTTAAGTGTCTGAGACTAGATTTGAACTCAGGTCCTCCTGATTTCAGGGCTGGTGCTCTATCCACTGCACCACTTAGTTGCCCCTCAGTAATTTTTTTCGTGGTGCCCCTTCACCTAAAGAAATTCTTAAAGTTCCATTAAATCAGTAAGGCCCAAACTTACTGATAAGTAATATATCAGTAGCCATTTAAAAATAATTTACATAAAGTGAAAGAAAATAGCATTTAAATTTCATTTGAAAATAACCATAGTTACTAATGGGATATGTATACCTGTCGGGCCTTTTCAACCCTTAAAATCAGATTGGACATCACTCCATTTCCTGTTTCACATTGATTTTCTCCAGGTACTTGCCTTTTATCACAGCAGATGCTGAAAACCTACTTTGCAAAGATATCACATAATAAATAGAATTAAAATCTGCTGAGCTGTCGCACTTGGTAAGCAGATACTAAGTAGCAGATACAACCACTGTGTTAAAATATCTTGTAGCATCCCTATGAGTTCACTGTGGTCTCTAAGGGTGCAACTGTGCACAGTTTAGGACTTTACATTTTTCTTCACTACATTCTATCCTTGTAGATTCAGTCTTTTATCCAGGCTGTTGATAAGTAATTTAACTATGACTTCCTCGAAGTTATTGATAAAAATACTTATAATCACAGGACTAGCTCCTTGAAGCACTCTGTTAGATAGCTGCCTGTAAGACAACATTAGCTCTTGAATGATTACTCTTTGGGACTTCTATCCAGGTCTGAATCCACCCATATCTTCCATAATCATAATCTTAATTTACATTTATGTGGTACTTTATCACCAAAATCTAGCTCCTTACAAAGACACCAGGAAGGACTTGATTAAAAGCCTTGTTGAAATCTAGGTAACCCATGGGTATAGCATTTCCCTGATCTGCAGAGAATAAGAATAACATCTAATATTAATAATCATTATTATATGATATTTAATATCCAATAATAATAAAAACATTTATTTAGTGCTTTAAGGTTTGCAAAATGCTTTACAAATGCAATATTATCTCATTTGATCCTCACAACTACCCTAGAGAAGTTATTTTCATCCCTGTTTTTACAGATGAGCTAAATTTCATTATTCATTTATTTAATACGATTTTTCATTTTTTCCCCTAAGAACATGCTAAAACAATTTTAAATTTTTTTTGGGCTTTGAGTTCCAAATTCTATTCCTTCCTCCTTCCCTTGCCCTTGCTGAGTTAATAAGCAATCTGATATAATTTATGTATGTGCAATCATATAAAACATTTCCATATTAGTCATTTTGTACCAGAAAATGATGAAGTAAATTTTACATTGATGAGATGGGGGGAGGCAAAGAGGAGTAAGACCTGACACCAACCCTCCCCTCAAGAAATGTATAGTTGATTTGGGGAGGCAAGGCATAAATACATGCTGAGTTTCATAAAAATGCAAGCAAGAAATAGGAAAGATTAAATAAAAAACTACAGTTTTGCAGTTGGAGAATAATATTATTAGAGGACCAATGAGTTCCTGTACTAGGAAGCCCTAAGATGGGAGATGTTGTTGTGGAAGACTTCAGGGCATCGAGGTGGTGCTAGTCCTGCAGTCATGAAGATTCCTCTTCATGAGTTGAAATCTGGGCTCATACACTAACTGTTTGATCCCAGGCAAGTCACTTAACTCTGCCTCAGTTTCTTCATCTATAAATGGATGGAGATGGAGGAGGAAGTGATAAACCACTCTAGTATCTTTAAGAAAATCCCAAATGTGGTCATGAAGAATCAGACATAGGTTCCTTCATCCTCTAGCTGTTTCTTCCTCCAAATTGGAATATTTTTTCTTTGATGGATTTTGGCTAAGATATTTCTAAAAATTTTCCTTTTGGGTTTATTTTAGGGAGTTCACCAATCCACTGATTAGTAGATTCTATCTTCACTCTACTCTCCAGTTCTAATAGATCTTGACAGTTTTCATTTATAATTTCTTGAAATATAATGTTCAGGATTTTTTTAAACTATTGTTTTCAGCAAATCTAGTGATTTAAAAATATCCTTGACCTGTTTTCCAGGTTAGTTGTTTTTGCAAGGCAGCTGGGATTATATGACTTGCCCATGATCACACAGCTAATAAGAGTTAAGTATCTGAGGCTGGATATGTACTCTGGTCCTCCTCCTGACTTCAGGACCCATACTTGATCCACTGCTCCACCTAGCTCATGCAGACATTGATTTATTTCTCTTTGATCTGTTGTTTTAAGGGAGTCTGTTACTTGGTCAAGATTTGGCATTTTTTCTTCCAAGTCCTTTCTACTTAGCAGGTTTTTGATGTTTAGAGTGGTGGTGTTTAGAGTCTACTCTTGTATCTCAAGACAGTGTGTCAGGGCCCTCTTGTGTTCCTGAAGATGTCCAGCCATGGAGCTCCTCCTTGATTGCTGCTGCTCCCCATGGGTTTCCTAACTTCCTGCCCCGAGGCTTTCTGACCCACCTGGGACTTTTCCAGCTGTGGCTGCTTTTGGACACAGAGCCTTGCAGCCTGCATGTGCGGTGCTGGTACTGCTAGGAGGCTCCTATGCCCTAGCACTGGCTTTGTTGGAAGTCTTTTTCAAACATTTGCCTGCAGGCTTCTGGATGGCTTTCTGCACAATTCTGGGATGGAAGAAGTCACTTTTGGTGGCTTTTTCATTGGATTTCTTGATTATTACTTAGAATAAGGCAAATTTCAGATTTTTACTGCAATAATTCAGAGAAAATGCAGACCTACTTTGGCAGAGGGCATTCCCTCATTTGGGAGTTCTCTATAACAATGATATCAGAGGTACAACACTGTCCTTTTATTTGAATGAACTATCTCATTCACCCACTGGCAGTGGTAATTAGATGCATTGTATAAAGAATTGGATTTGGAGTGAATCAATCAGTCAAAGGCACCGAATTAATGTTTGCCCACTCTGGCCAGAAATGCCCAGAGGTAGTTGGAGGTTTTATACAAAAATTGGTGTTATGAGGAAAAAAAGCATTTTGGGACCCTCTAGGTACTCTAGAAATGGCAGATATTTTTGTAAGGGGATTCAGCCGCAGACATTTATTGAATACTTGCTATGAGAAAGACATAGGTAGATGGCCCAGTGGATGGAGTGCTAGACTTGGAGTGAGGAAGGCCTGTGCTCCAATGTGGCTTCAGATACTTACTAGCTGTGCAAAGTCACTTGATATCAGCCTGCCTCTGTTTCCTCATCTATGAAATGGGGATAATAATAGCACCTACCTCCAGGCTTGTCATGAGGGTCAAATAAGATAATATTTGTAAAGTGCTTTGTAAATCTTAAAGCACTACAGAAATGCTAGCTGCTGCAGCTTTTGCTATTATTATTCATATTAATGATCATTCTTCTTATTTTTATTATTATTAAGCTTCCCTATGCCAGAAGATGGGGATTCAGAACTCAGATACATCTTTTAGCAGACTCTATTCCTAAGGGATTTACATTAAAATAATGATAATTAGCATTTATGGGGCACTTTAAGATTTGCAGCTACACTTAAAATGGGTTTTCTTACATGGTCCTCACAATAGCTCTGTGAGTTGGCACTATTATTCCAATTTTATAAATGAGGGAACTGAGGGTGAAGGGACTTAAGTGATTTGCACAGGATCACACAGTTAGCATCTGAGGCAGGATTTGAACTGAGCTCTTCCTCCCTCCTAAGCTACTGTAGCATCTAACTGCTTAAGAAGAAAGCCTGTGAGCTAAGAACCAATATAAAGGAAAAGATGGGCTCTGGACACATGCTCTTTGAAGGAGAGGACACTAAGAGAGGTGGGGAAAACACTTCCTAGAGAGGACATAACAACTGGGCTGAATCTTGAAAAAATCTAGGAATATAAAAGGAGGGGAAGTGAGGAAGGAGTGCATTCATTCCATCCTCTGGGGGAAGTTTATACAAAGGCAAGAAGATGGAAAATGAAACTATGGGAACCACTAGCAATCCAGTTTGGCTAGAATGTAGAGGGTGACTAGGAGTGACTTGAGATAAGTCTAGAAAGGTAAGCTGAGGCCAAATTGTAGAGGGCCCTGAGTACTAGCCATGGGAGTTTGTGGTTTGAGAATAGGAAGAATAGGGAGCCACTGAAGACAGTTGCGTAAGAGTGTAGTACAGTCAGACCTGTGTCTAGTAAGATAATTTTGGTAAATGTGTGGAGGACTGACAAAAGAGAGACAGAAGTCATGGCAATTCAGAAAACTGGGGACTAAGGCTGAAAGAGGCTGGGCTTTGTGTCAGTAGTGGGGGCTCCCACACTAATAAAGCATAAATATTTGGAAGCATGTATGTACATATACTTATGTAGCAATAGTCTGTTCTAGGTGATACAGCTTTTTATTCTACCTGTACTATATAAGCTTATTGTGTAGATGTGGAAGTTTAACTCCAGAGAACTGCACCGAAGTCCAGCGTTCTGCCTTGTTCTAAGGTACCTTCCCAGTACAAAGTGCAGTGATTGTTGGAACAGAACCTCTTCCAGCTCAGTGTCTGACTGGCTAGCCCTTAAACTATGACTGCCTAAGGCTCTCGATGGACCTCATTACGAGTCAGGAAAGGTTCAAAATGAGGAGGTTGGAGAGATAAAACTGATGAGGGCCCTAGATTGACAGTCTGAGAACCGTTTCCACCCTGACTCAGTTTTTACAACTGTAAAATAGAACTGAGATGCTGAGGTTCCTTTAGACTCTTAATCATGAATTTTTAAGATTGAAGGAAAGAGATCATTTTTAGAGACTAGCTAGTGTAACTTTCTCTTTTCTAAATAACTGTGAACTTTTCCTGCTCAGAAACCTTCAAGGGCTCTCTATCATCTCTAAGATAAACACAAGTGCTTTAGCATGGAACACGAGGCCATCTATAAACTGACTCTCTCATCAAACATCTGGCCACAGAGTACCCCTGTGTTATTGAGTAATTTGCCCTGAGATCATACAGCTGTTGAACATTAAAGGTAAGATTTGAACTCAGATTCTATAACTACAGAGCCAGCACCCTTTCCAGAATATAATCCTTTGACTTATGTGGAACATCTTGTTCATTTGAGGGGTGAATTTTAGAAGAAATGAGGCAGCTAGTGATACAGTGGATAGGCCACCAAGCCTGGAGTCAGGAAAACCTGAGTTCAAATCCAACTTCAGACACTTCTCAGTTGGGTGACCCTGAGCAAGTCACTTAACCCTGTTTGCCTCTGTTTCCTCATCTGTTCAATGAACTAGAGAATGAAATGGTGAACCATTCCAGGATCTTTGCAAAGAAACACTCAAATGGAATCCTGGAGAGTTGGACACAACTGAAACAAATTAATAACAACAAATTTAGAAGGGATATTGACAAAATGGAGAGCCTCCTTAGGAGGGGAGCCAGGAGGAAATGGGGTTGATTGAAAAGACTGAGAGTATTTCCCAGCTGTAAAATGGACACCATAATCTTGATCCTGCTAAGCATCATATTAGATCCTGAAAAGTCTTTGCCCAGGATGTGTGAGGTGTTATGATGGTCCCACAGGAGACAGCCAACATATGGGGATGGTGGCTCAATGTAGAGCTCTGGAACTGGAGTGAGAAGTTCAAATGTGAGCTCAGATCCTTAGGAACTGTGTGATCTTGGGCAAGGCACCCATTTTCCTTATCTGTAAATAACCATAATGCCTCCCCCCAGGGTAGTCATGAGGATCAAATGAGACAATATTTGTAAAGTGCTCAGCACGAGCCTGATGCATTGTTGCTGCTATATAAATGCTATTAATGTTGCTGTTGTTAATGGCCTGGGTCCTGTACTTGGGATTTGAAAAATTGAGTTCTTGTTTAATTTCTGTTACTCATGAGCTGATATGGGACAAGTCACTTCCCAATTCTGGGACTTGGTTCCCTCATCTGTCAAATCGGGGATTAGTTTGGATTAAGTGATTTCTGTGGCCTATTTGAACTTTAATGTGTGTGTGTGTGTGTGTGTGTGTGTGTGTGTGTGTGTGTGTGTGTGAGAGAGAGAGAGAGAGAGAGAGAGAGAGAGAGAGAGACAGAGACAGAGACAGAGACAGAGAGACAAAGGTTGTCCCTATTTTCTAAATGTGCCAAATGATTTCATCCTGCTGGGTCTCCTTCCCCGGGATTCTGAGGAGAAGATAAGGCAGTGGATAGGAAATCCTCCTGTAAGATACAGAAGCTCTACATTTTGGGGGGGTAATTTTGAGGGGTACTCTGTGGCCAGATATTTGACAAGAGAGTCAGATTATAGATGGCCTTGTGTTCCAGGCTAAAGCACTTGTGTTTATCCTAGAGGTGATAGGGAGCCCTTGAAGGTTTCTGAGCAGAAGTTCATGGTTAGATCTATAGCTGTGTGAGGGGTAGAGAGAGAGATGAGTTTGTTAGGACCAGTAAGAGGCTGGATGAGGTCACGAGGGCCTGAGCTTAGGCTGCAGTGTGAGGAGAGACCCACCAGACTGTTGATTCTACTTTGGCAAATACTGGGCTATTCTTGGAGCTGGGATGCCAGGGAGGAAAAAAAGATGCCTCTATGGTTTCGAGCCTGCTGACTCATCCACTGAGTCTCCTTTGCGGCAATTACGGTTGGTTGGAAATGATGGGGATGCTGTGACCTTGGGAGAAAGGCTGGGCGCAGGCAGCAGATTCCCTCCTCTCCTTGTCCCCAGGCTCCCCGTTGCCTCTGGGTGGCCTTGCTGTCTGGCCCAGGTTGCCCACATTCAGCCAGATGAGCCGGGGGTGAGGAAGGGGTGGCTTTTATCTCTCCCCCCCCATCATCCCAGGCAGGTCACATGTACCTCCTGCTGCCAAGCTGCTGTTGTTCCTGGTACAGATGGGTCACTGTGCTTCTTTATGGGGCTGGTTGAGTCTCAGGCCCTCCCTCTCTCCTGGGACATCTCTTTACTGAGAACAGACTGGTGTGGTTTGAGGGGGGAATAGGCAAAAGGAAGGGAGTGATGATGACATGCAGTAGAAGGAATATTGCATCAGGATCTACAGAGGCAGCATGTCAGTAAAAAGGACCTGGCTTCAAATAATCTCCTATCTGTTGGGGAAATCAGGTAACTTTCCTGGGCTCTCAGTTTCCTCACTTGTAGATGAGGGATTTGGGCTAGAGAGCTTCTGAAGTCTTTTCCACTCTAGATCTGTGACCCCAGGCCTTGAGCTGGGGCATCTTCTCTGACCTTGCCTGTGTGATCTTGGACAAGTCTTGCCCCTCTGTCTAAGCCTCCACCACAAAATGAGGGGTTGAGTTAAGTGATTTCTAAGGCCTTTTACTATCCAATGACCAGAGCATTGTAGTTTGGAGCTGGAAGGAGTATTTAAGTGTGGAGGTGAGAATTAGAACCAGCTGCTCCCTCAGGCTTTAAAAGGAAGCTCCCTGGACCATACTAGGCTGCAGGGTTTATCAGAAAGCATCATGGGAGCACTTTCTTTCAGTTCTTTATTTATGGGAATGTTGCTTGACAAGGGAGACCTGAATTCCAGGATCATTTGGGTCTCATTCTCCATAAAATAAACCAGGTTGGATCAGATGAGCACCAGAGCGCCTTCTGGCACTCTTTCCACCTTTCTGGACTTCTGTTTCCTCATCTGTAAAATGGAAGTGATGGCAGCTTGCTCTGCTAACTTATACATCAAACATAAGAATTTTTGTTAATTTTTGTTTCTAAAAATAAAAATACTTCATAGATTTTTAAAAAATGAAGCATCAATAGCAAGGGGCAACATGGCATATTAGGTAGAAAGCTGGCCTCCAAGTTCTTCAAGTTCTGCTTCTGATATACTGGTTGGGGGATCTTGGGCAAGTCATTTAATGTTGCTCTAGGCAACTTTCCAAGAGTTGCAAACTTGGACAGAGGGAGTTCCTTAAAAGGCAATCCTTATTCTAATCACAGGTCTAGTCCCTATTTCTAAAAGCACAATGATATATCATGATATTCAAATATTATGCTTTGTTCAATTATCTCCTAATTAGTTGGCCCGTGATTCCCCCCCCCAACTTTTCACTCTGATAAAAAACACTGCTCTCAATAATGTAGTGCATTGTGGCCCTTATTTTTTGTCATAATGTAAAACATTTTTGAAGGCTCCAGAGTGTTCCTTATTTACCAATTATGGGCCATTCTGCTGTGCTGGAACAAAATGGCAAGAGGCCATTTTTCCATTAGGTCTGGACCAAGTGTGGAATATAGTTGAGATCAAAAGGGCCAGTGAGATCCCGATCTCCCATGAATAGAAGTCTTGTATCCAGAGAGAGACAGTAGATGCTGTGTCATCATTCTCCGGCCGGCTGATGAGGCAGAAGACATTTTGAGTTATTGTGTTCAGTTCTGGGCACCGTATTTTAAAAAGGACATTGACCTGCTGGAGCCCATCCAGAGAAAGGCCTCTAAGGCACCGAGGGGGACTGGACATTATGTCAGATGAGACCTAAAGAAATCACAGGATTGACTTTATTGTTTTCTTGTTATATGGAAGAAGAATTTAACATTCTTTTTGGGCTCAGAGGGAGACTTAGGAATGATGGTGGATGTTAAAATGAGGCAGATTTTGGTTTAATTTAAAGGAAAACGTCCTAACAGGAAGGAAGTGGGCTGCCTCAGGAAATGGGGAGCTCCCCATTATTGGAGGTTGAAGATTCTGGATGGCTACTGGCTTAGGAATTCTAGTTCAGATATAGGATGATGGAATAGGTCTCTTTTGAGATCTTTTCCAGAACTGAGAACTCCTGTGCAAGTGGTCTTTGAGAACCCTTTTTTCTCTGGTTATTGTTATTATTTTTCCTCCTCTAGCTCATTTTATTTTATTTTATTTCTCAATAGTATTTTATTTTGCCAAATAAAACGTAAAGAGTTTTCAACATTCATTTTTGTAAGACTTTGTATTTCAAATTTAACCTTCTCCCCAAGACAACAGGCAATCTGATAGAGGTTAAAAATGTGCAGGCCTTTTAAACATATTTCCATATTTGTCATGTTGTGCAAGAAAATACAGACCAAAAGGGAAAAAACCACAAGAAAGAAAGAAACAACAAATACAAAACAAATTAAAAAGATGAAAATCCTATGCTTTGATCCACATTTAGTCTCCATAGTTCTCTTTCTGGGTGCAGAAGATATTTTCCATCCCGTGTCTATTGGAATTGTCTTGGATCACCACATTATTGAGAAGAGCCAAGTCCATCAGAGTTGATCATCACATAATCTTGTTATTGTGTACAGTGTTCTGCTCACTTCACTCAGCATCAGTTCATGTCAGTCTTTCCAGGTTTTTCTGATATCTCTGATTATTTTTCAGTATGATTCACAGAACATTTATTAAGTACCTACTATATTCAAGGCCCTTTGTTTGGCATTGGGGAAGCAGACCCTGGCATTAAGGACAGAGCTTACAGTGAGATAGGGGAAGGGGTGTCCTTCTATGTTGATTAGAATGTTCTCCCTTGCATCTCTCCTCCATCTCTTGAAATCTGGCATCTCTCTCTGAGGTCCAGAATTTTCCCTCTGTCCTTTGAGGCCCTTCATTCTAGAAGAGGACCACAACATCAGGAAGGAGATGCCATGACATGCAAATGAAGTGGATTGAAGTGGGACAAGGCTGTGCAAAAGTCACCAGCCTCACTTTCCCCTCCAGAGCATCTTTGTCCAATGGTCAGATATAGACCAGGAGGACTGGACCTGGATGTAGTGAGAGATCCTGACCATTTTAAGCTAAAGTCTTTCCCATGTCCCAATTTGACTGAGGCAATGCCCATTCAGTGATTAAGGCTAGGGAAAAATGAGGCAAAGAATGATCTCTTATATAGTCAAAAAATAAAATCAGTCTGGAGGGGAAGATCCTATTTACACTCACTCCAAGCCATCAGAATTCACACAAGGATCAAGTGGAGCTTGGGATGGGTTGAAAGGTATGGAGAATCTGCCATCTTGCTGTGTTGACTGTTGATTCCCAGAAGGCATTTGACTCTGCAGAACAGAACTGGGCCTGGAAGGCTTTCTTTCCAAGAGTCTGCTTTGTCTCTGTCAGGATTATCTGAGACCCTTTAGTCTGCGAATCCCAGCTATTATAGAGATGTGATTGTTCATATATTTCTGCTTGTGAACAGATCAATGCCCCCAAACACCCAAAGAGGGGTGTCAGTGAGATCCATAACCATTCAAGGGGAGATGGGCTTCGGGCCTTGTCATCTGGATTATTTATTGCAGCAACCTGCTGGTGGGTCAAGCTACCTGAAGTCTTTCCCCACTCCAGTCTATTTTCCATTCAGTTGCTGGTGATCTTCCTAAAACATGAGTATGAGCACATCATCAATGCTCAGTAAATTCTGGTGGTTTCTTATTGCTTCCAGGAGCAAATACAAAATGCTTTGTTTGACATTCAGAAGCCCCCTCCTATCTTTCCAGGCTTCTTATTCCCCACATATATATACTGCAGTCTAGTGACACTGGTCTCCTGGTTGTTCCAAATTCTGGTGGTTTCTTATTGCTTCCAGGAGCAAATACAAAATGCTTTGTTTGACATTCAGAGGCCCCCTCCTACCTTTCCAGGCTTCTTATCCCTCACCCGTATACTTCATTCTAGTGACACTGGTCTCCTGGTTGTTCCACGGACAAGACACTCCATCGCAGCTCCAGGCATTTTCTCCAGTTGTCTTCCTCCTCTGTTCCAACTACTCACCTTCTTTAAGTCCTTTTAAATTCATTTAAGTCCAACTAAAGTCCCACTTCTCTATAGGAAGCTCTTTTCAATCCTTCTTAATTCTTATACTTTCCCTCTGTGAAATAGTTCCTATTTATCCTGTAAATAGTTTGCTTTGTCTATATTTCTTTGCATATTATCTTGAGGACAGGTACTATCTTTTGTCTCTTTTTTGTATCTCCAGCCCTTAGTACAGTACCTTGCATATAGTAGGTACTTGATAAATTTTTAAATAAATGAATGAATAAATTCACACTGGAAAAGCAAGTAGATTGTCCAAAGTGGTGCATGCAGTTGGAGGAGTGAAGCAATTGGACCACTGAGTTAATCCATCAAAACCTAACTTTTGGACAGGTCTTGAGGGTAAACAAGATGGGACCCAGAAGTCAATAGGAGGAACAGAGTGGACCAAATTGCCTTTGGAAAAGCCTCATGGTGCTTCCAGGAGAGTCCACACTGTTCCCTGATACTGAAGCCCAACTTTTGAATATAAGTAGCTTCCCAGTATTCTCAATACTGTTAAATGTGGGAAGATTAGGAAAAGGTTAGAGCAGGAGAACCAAGACTGCTGGTGATTATGGCATTATGGAGACATCCATGGTAGGTATGAGTCAGCTGCAGCCTTTATCTGTTTTGATTTTTATGAACTAATGGGAGCAAAAAAGAGCATCAAGCACATGTATGACCTGGAAAGGAGATGGGCTAGTCATATATATATATATATGGCACTATCTATCTATTTATCTGTCTGTCTGTCTGTCTATCTGGGATAACTGAAGAGACTGAATGAGAGTTTTGCTGATTCCATGTAATACTAATTGGCCTATCAGAATGCCTCCCTTCTGGCATGCTAGAGAGCTTCTGAATGGGTCTCTGAAGACAAGAATGAACACGTGGATGAGCTGCCATCTGCATACAGAAAGGGATTTCCTAAACTCTTAAGATCATAGAAGCACATCTGAGCACTGAAGCATAAATTAACATGTCCATAGGAGTTTGAGAAGGATGAGAAGGGGGCCCGAGAAAATGCCAGACAAAGAAGAGTGGGAGGAACAGAGGTGGTTAGCCTGAAGATGAAGGGAACATGATGACTCTTTAAATTCATTCTCTTTTTTTGACGTGGTTGTTTAAACTAGCTTATTAGAGGAATCTCGTAGTCAGACTGCGGCAAAGCTAAAAGTTTGCTAGGGTTCTCATGTTATTCTTGTGGAAAAGATGGAGTTTTGTGGATTGGGCAGTAATACATTAAGATGGATTTGGAACTGGGTGAATGGGCAAGCAGAAAGAGTAGTTGTTAATTGTTCAATGTGGGCTTGGCAGGAGGCCTCAGGAGAGCCTCTCCAGTGGAGGGCTTGAGTCCTGGACTAGTTAACATTTATATTAATGACCTGGAAAAAAAGGTCATTAACAGTGGGATGCTCATTGGAGTTTTGCAGTACGCCGAGAGGGATGATCAACACACGGAATGCTGACAGATCTTGAGAGTCTAGAGCATGGGGCTGAATCAGATAAAATGTAAGAGTTGTTTTGTTCATTTACTTGTCTCCTCAGTGCCTAGTATCATGCCCTATACAGAGACACATGATAAGTGCTTGTTGGTTAGGTGAAATTCTCTAGGAATAAATGTAACGTCTTAGACTTGGGTTTGAAAAAGAAACTATTTCAGAAGTACAAAGCAGGGAGAAATGTAGTTGTTCTGAAGAAGATGGGGGCTCTCAATGGACTGCAAACTTGATATGAGTCAGCAGGGGGATAAGCCTGTTGAAAAAAGTTAATGGGGTCTTGAAGAACTTACATGAAAAGAGACGTAGCTGTCCTTGCCAGGGTGCATCTGGACTTCAGATAAATGGGAGAGTGCCCACAGGAGGGCAGGCATGGGATGGCATTCTTGTCCTGAGGAGGCCAGGTGGCAGTACCTGTAATCCTACCACTAGGAAGGTGGAGGCTGGTGAATCTCTTGGCTTAGGTGTTTGGACTGCAATGGGCTATACTGATTGATTATTCATGCTAGGGTCAACATCCATACACAGTGAATTCTTGGAAACTTGTCCAGGACGTATGGAGAATGGAGTGCCAAGTGTGCCTAAGGAGGAGCTAACAGTTTGAGATTGGAAATTGAATAAGTCAAAGCTGGGTGACCCAGTGGATAGAACATTGGTTTGGAGTCAGGAAGACCTGAATTCAAAGCCACTTAACTGTGTGATGCTGGATAAGTCACTTAAATTCTAGCTGCCCAAGTTTCCTCAATTATAAAATAAAGATATAAAAATATTAAATATATAACAACAGGACTTACCTCCTAGGGTTGTTGTCAGGCCCAAGTGTGACGATATTTGTAAAGTGCTTAGCACAGAGTCTGGCATATAGCAGGCACTTACTAAATGCTTACTTTCTTCTTTCAAAGCTCCTCAGCTGATCAGCAGTTTGATCAGGCTGCAATGCATTTCCCACTTGAGCAATATGAGGAGACTTAATCTAAAAAAAAAAGAATAAAGTGTTATTGAAGGAATGAGGAGAAGACCTGGTGGGGATATGGAAATTGTCTTCAAATATTTGAAAAGTCACGTGGAAGTGAGATTATACTTGTTCTGCTTGATGCCAGCAGTTGTGGGTGGAAGTTTCAAGGGTAAACTTAGTCATGAGGTCAGAAAAGCTTTCTGATAATTAGAACTGGCCCAAAGTGGTATGGGCTGCCTCAGGAGCCAGTGGGTTTTTCTTCACATGAGGTCTTTTCCAAAGACTTGGTGACCACAGACCTCAAAGTCCACATCTGGGGAAATAACAACATGGAGGGGTGGCGGGCCATTCCTCACCAAGTATGGATCAACTATCATCTATAGGGTAGGCAGTCTATCCTAATGGAACCAGCACTAAGGGAGAGGTAGAAGGAAACATGCTCTAGGCCAGTCAAACTATCCCCATCACCATGACCATGACCTCCCCTCAGCCCCAGGAGATGGTCCAAGACTCTGAACCAGAGAACTTTCAGAAATCCTGTGCTCCCTAGATCAGCAGCCCTGCTTTCTATCTACCTTGTAGCCATTACTGAGGGAAGCAAACACTTTGTAGGAAGGGTCCCCAACATCAGTTCTGGACCAGTTGCTATCAAGTGACAGTTTAGCTCAAGGACCACTGGACCATGGTCTTATGTCTAACTCAGCCTGCACCATCCCCATGGAATTGTGTTCTGGTCCTTCTTCCTGCAACCACAGCTTCTGAATCCCAAGAGGAAAGTTCTCACCATTAAAGTCCTTCATACTGTCAAATGGTCCAACATCTGGAAGAGAGAGGATTCTATCAGTAAGAAATGACATCAAAGAAGATGCATTTTCCATCTGCTATATCCTGACGACCATGTTGGATTTGCTGCTGGTGGTTTCTTTATGTTTTGTCTGACTGATTTGAATTCCCAGTGCTTAGCCTGCTGCTTTACAGGGGAAGGGAAGGAATGAGCATTTATGAAGTGCCTACTGTGTGCAGGCACTGTGCTGAATGCTTTAACACATCTTATTGGAGCATTTGTATATAGTAAGCATTTAATAAGCTTGTTTATTCACTTGATGAGTTTGTAGAGTTTTGGGTGGTGGTGATATTGGGCCTGGATGGTCATTGATGTGACCATCACATCACATTGATGTGATGATTTTCAGTTAAAAAAATTAATGTGATTCAGTGATTTGAGGCTGTTATTTGTTCTGCCTGGCCACAGTGGGTAGAACTGAGATATTATTTAGTTCTGTCTGACTCTTTGTGCTAAAGATGCTGCACTTGTTTGCTGTTTTCTTCTTTAGATCATTTTACAAATGAGGGAATTAAGGCAAATTGGATTAAGTGACTTGCCTAGGGTCACATAGTAAGCATCTGAGACTGACTTTGAACTCAGGCCATCCTGCTTCTAGGCCTGTCTCTCCATCCACTGTGCACCTAACTGCCCAAGTCAGATTTTAGCTTGATGGAATGAACTTTCTAACAGAGAGCTATTCAAGCAAGGCAATGGGCTGCTTTGAAAAGTAGTGAGTTTCCTGTCACTGAAGGTATTCAAGAGGACCCTTCTGCTCTGTTACGGGTTAGACAAGCTGTCCTCCCAGGTCTCTTCCAGTTCTGATACTTGGGGTTCTGGTGCTTTCAATGTGAATCACACAAACTGGCACCTCAGTATCCCATCTTGGGAAGCTTGCTCTCTGTGGCAGTCTTGTCTCACTCTGGACATCCTAGAGAGAGACTTCCAGGGGGTTAGTATTTTGGGAGCGTCACTGGAGCTCTTGCAGATGCTAGCGTGGCTGAGGATCATTCCAGTGAGGTGTGTGTTTTCCTGATAGTTTACAGATGGGCCCTGAAAGGTTGAGCCAAGAGGAGGTATTGGTGAAAAGGAATAGTAGGAGGTGATGATGAATGGATGGATAAATGAATGAAAAAGCTTTTATTAGGTACTTATCTGTGTGCAGAACACTGTGCTCCAGGAAGACACAGATAAAAAGGAAACGCCCTTTCAAACAGGAGAGACAATCCATATGGCTAGAGAAGTAAGTTGGAGATAAGGCATGAAAAGTGAGGTGGACTCTGGGGACATGCTGAGAGTTAGGATTCAGTTCAGATTGGAACCAGAAAGCATGGCCTATTGGAGTTGGAAGGGACCTTGAGGATCATCCTCAGCTAGGGAGTACAGTGGATAGGATGTGGGCTTGGCTTCAGGATGGATCCACTTTCAAATCCAGACTCAGATACTTCCTAGCTGTTAGGAGCCCGAAAAAGTCACTTAAAAGCTCTGTGCCTCAGTTTTCCCATCTGTAAAATGGAGATAATCTACTTTCCAGAGTTGTTGTAAATATCAAATGAAAAAACTGTAAAGTATTTAACACAGTGGCTATATAATATATAATATTATATCCCCCATATATATATATACACATATAATATCCTCATATATATGAATACATATTTTTAAAAATTTATTTTCAATACACATTGTTTTATGAATCATATTGGGAGAGAAAAATTAGAGCAAAAGGGGAAAACCATGAGAGATTAAAAAAAAAAAACAGAAAAAAGAAGTGCACGTAGCATGCATTGATTTACATTCAGTCTCCATAGTTCTTTTTCTGAATGCAGATGGCATTTTCTGTCCAAAGTCTGTTGGGATTGCTTTGAATCACACACACACACACACACACACACACACACACACACACACACACTACAGTAAATGCTACATAACTGATTGTTAATTGTAATTATCATTCTCATTATTTTATGGAGGAGGAAATGAGAGGAAGAAATGGCTTGTCCCATATCCCAGAGCAAGTTGGGTTTAAAACTAGGAACTTGCACCTAAGTCTTACAACTCTAGTGCTCTCTGAAGTGAGCTACTTTAATTGAACTTTTGAGACCCTTTGCCAGTTAGTGCTTTTCACCTTCCTTTAGATTCAGGAAAGATAGAGGGAAAGGTTTTAGGATCATCAGTGAAATATTCTTTTTTGTCTTTCCTTCTCTCTCTTCCCGCTTTCCCCTCTGGATGGAATGTTGGCCCAATCTCCTCAGCTGTGGTCTAAAAACTCTCAAGCAATACATACATATAGGCAGTAGGGCCTCCATCCTTCCAGGACAGGGGGTTTCTGGGGGTGCCTGCCTTTTTTTTGTCCACTTGGGAATCCAAGGAATCATTTCTATTTCTTTGGGGAGGTGAGGCAGGGGCTCAGTTTAGTAGGCAGCAGCTGAAGCACTAAGAGAGGAAGGAAGCTCTTGAGTTAATGGAAGAACCTCTTAACTCTTGAGGCACTTACTCTCTCTTTGGCCAGAAAGGCTATTTGATACCAGGATGCATTGGGCAGCTTGGTGGCTCAGTAGATAGAGACACCTTAAGTCGGGAACACTCATTTTCCTGAGATCAAATCTGATCTCAGACACTCACTAGCTGTGTGACCCTGGCAGGTCACTTAACACTGTTTGCCTCAATTTCTCCAACTGTAAAATGAACTGGAGAAGGAAATGGCAAGCTATTTCAGTATCTCTGCCAATAAAATTCAAAATGGGGTCATAAAGATTTGGTCATAATTGAAAAAGACTCCTAGCTAGTAAGTGTCAGAGACCAAATTTGAACTCAGAAAGATGATTTCTCTTGATTCCAAGCTCAGTGCTCTGTTTGCTGTTCCCTACTTGGGTAGATACATCTGTAGATGGCGAAAGCGTTTATTAAGTGCTTACTGTGTGCCAAGTATGATGCTAAGAACTAGGGACATAAATATAAGCAAACAGGGCAGTCCTTGCCCTCAGGAGCTCACATCCTAATAAAAGAACGTCAGCTCATAGGGGGTGCTGGGTAGCTTGAAAACAATAAAATCCTAAAAATAAAAATTCTAAAGAGACACTTGGTTCTTGTGGTAACAGAATGCCATCATGTAGTCCCTTTCATTTGCTCAAAATAAATTTACTTTTCCAGTTTTCTCTTGACTCTTGTGTTTGTATTTCAAAGTTCCTACTCAGCTCTGGTCTTTTCATCATCAGATATACTTGAAAATCCTCTCTTCCATTAAAAGACCAATTTCTCCTTGTATTGTAGTGAACTTTGTAGCCTAAGCTATTATTGGTAGCTAAGTGGGGATGGTGGACAGAATGCAAGATCTGAAGTCCTGGATCCAGGTTTTGCCTCAGACACTTCCTACTCTGCCTTATGGAGGGCAACGTACTTGACCTCTGTTTGACTCAGTTTCCTTATCTGTAAAATGTGAATCATAATAGTACCTGCCTCCTGGGATTGTTTTGAGGATCAGATAACATTTGTAAAGCTTTAGCACAATGCCTGGCACATAGTAAGTGCCATATAAATATTAACTATTATTATTGTTATTAGTCTCTAGCTTTTGCCTTTTGGAATATTATATTTCATGATCTCTTATTTACAGTGGAAGCTGCCAAGTCTTATCTATCCTTGATATTATCTCTTTGATACTTAAGCTGCTGCTTTTTTGGCTTCTTGCAGTAATTTTTTTTCTTCTTGATATGAGCTCTAGATTTGGGGCTTTCTGAGATTTTTGCTTTTGGGATTCCTTTCAGGAAGTGATCAGTAGATTCTTTCCATCTTTACTTTGCCATCTGGTCCCTACAGTGTCCAAGCTTTTAAAAAATTATGGTTTTTAGGGAGTCCAGAAATTCTTAAATTATTTTTCTTTAATGTGTTTTTCAAGTTGTTTTTTTTTCTATCATCTTTTAGATTCTCTCCTACTTTAAAAAATTCTTTTGATTTTCTAATGTTTCTTGCTGAATCATAGAATAATTGATTTCTGTTTAGTTTATTCTGGTTTTCATTTATCACTTTCTCTTTCAAGTTATTCATTTACTTTTCAGTTCTGCCCTCCAGGCCTCTTTTAATTTTAAACTTCTCTTGCTTCATTTCTTCATTTCTTCCAGTTGTTCATGGTAGGCTTTGTGAAATGGTCAAATCAATTTTTTTTGGTCTGTGCTTATAGATATTATGGAGTTACTCTCTCCTTTTGGAAGATTTTTAGATTTGCAGTAATTTTTGACACCAAATTGTGTTTTCTTGGATTTATTCATCTCTCTAGCTTTAATTTCTAAATTGAGCTAGCCTAAGATACTGTCCACTCCTTCCTGCTGTGTTTTTGAGTGAGATCAGCTCTGTTTGGTCCTTCTCTGGGTTCCCTGGGTCACTGCAGTGACCTCTAATACTCTGGATCTCTGAGGTTCAGGGCTCTCTCAGGACAGTGTTAGGGAGCTCTGGCCGTGGGCTAGCCCTGTCTGAGTATGGAAACACCTTGTTGACTCCTGCCTGCTTCTGTTTGCTGGGATTTCTGAGGTCCTATTCCTGGGGCTTTCGATCACCCTGAGGCTTTCTCAAGAGAGCCTTCTGCTTCTGCTGCCCCAGGACACAGAGCCATGTAGGTTCCGCATATCCCTGGCCATCTCTGATCGGACTGAGTGGCTCCCTGGTACTAATTCTGAATTTAGTGGTAGGGATCCCTTTCTCCAATTTTCCTCAAGCTGCTCACTGACTTTTGTGCAGTTTGGGATTGGAAGAAGTTCCTTACTTATATTTCTCATTCAATTTGTCTATCATTTGGTCTGGTGCAGATGTGAGGTTTCTGTTGAGTAGGTATGTGGAAGAGGGATAATTTGTCACTTTTTAGGCAGCCATCCTGGGTGGAATCTGTCCTGTGTTTGTGTCACACTCACCACCTACAGTGAGTGTGTGTGACCTGGAGTGGTACACAGGATAATGCTCTGGGCTTAGGATCAGGAAAACTCATCTTCATGAGTTCAAATCCAAACTCTGACAGTTACTAGCTGTGTGACCCTGGGCAAGCCACTAGATGCAGTCGGCCTCAGTTTCCTCATCTATAAAATAAGCTGGAGAAGGACATGACATACCACTCCAGTATCTGTCAAGAAAACCCCCAAATAGGGTCATCAAGAGTGGGATACATTTGAAATGATTCAACAACAAAAAATATAATTGAAGGACTTAAAAGTGGAAGCAATTTAAAGAATTATCTAGGTTTGTTACCCATTTTTCTTTCCCCATTGTAACACATCAGTTATATGTCACATCTTCAGCAGAGTTGCTGTCAGAAAGTTGGGACTTTGGGTAAGTCAAATCTCTGATCATGGAATCATAGGTTTAGGGTTCAAATAGATATACTAGTAATACTAATGATAATAATAACCCCATTTGTATAGTGTTGTAAGGTTTTCAGAGTACTTTACAGATATCATTTCATTTTATCCTTACCACAATTCTGTGATGCAGGTGTTTTTATCCCCTTTTTACAGATGAGGACACTAAGTGATTTGCTTAGAGTCACACAGCTACTAAGTATTTGAGACAATATTTAGACTCGGGTCTTTCTGCCCCCAAGTCTAAGCTCTGAGCCACCATCTAATTCAAGCACTTCATTTTATGCTCCTTTGAACCTCTTTGACCCTTCCCAAGTAACCAAGTGTCTGTTGAATGAATGAGTAAACATGGTACTTATAGTACCAAGCAGTGGATGCTTTGGGAAAGGGGAGAGATTGTTTTGGGTTGGAGGAAGTCAGAGGAGACCTCCTGAAAAGAACTGGGTCTCAAGGGTCTATAGATGCATTAGCACTAGTTCTAGTGTGCCCTGCACAGCCTCACTCCCCAGGACAACGTGACGGGAGTGTAGTTAGAGGAAGTATTTCTTCTCTGGCTCTGGGGGACTGGCCAAGGCAAAAAGGACAAAAGCTTGGCGAGTCCTTAGGAAGCTGATCCAGCCCAGTGCAGCCCCTGGGCACTCTCCGCTTCTCTGACCGTCTTGCAGGATGTCCTTTGTCTAATCAGATGGTGTTGCACTGACTGGAACAGTCTCTGGCTCCATCTTGCCCTGGCTGGGTGATGCTGATGGTAAGGGACTTAGCCTCATGAAGAGAGCATAGGTGTTCGTGAAGCCCCATTCTGGAAGGGAGATGGGGACAGCCCAAGGGTGACCCCATTGGGAACAGTAGCCAGGGTTGGGTGAGACACTAACCACTCCCGAGCCTAGTCATATCTCCAATACTCAGGGTGGGGACCAGGTGGGAGCCCTGCTTCCAAGTAGGCCAGAGACAAAGCAGGGTCAGGGATAACATCTGCTTTGAACCTGGGCTAAAACCACCCTTGGGCAGACTCTGATACTCTGCATTTATGAGCTGTTCCTCAGCTTGGGAGCAATTTTTAGAGCTGGTGAGATTTTAGAATATAGGGTGTTATATATTTTTAACATCTTTAACATATATTGGATTACTTGCCATCTAGGGGAGGAGGTTGGGGGAAAAGGGGGGGAAATTGGAACACAAGGTTTTGCAAAAGTCAGTGTTGAAAAATTATCCTTGCATATGTTTTGAAAATAAAAAGCTTCAATTAAAAGAAAAAAAGAACATAGGATGTTAGAGGTGGAGGGGCTTTAGAACCTGGAAAGTAAGAGATAGGAAGGACCTTAGTGACCTCCTCCCTCTCCCCCTGCAGTCCAGTTCTTTCATTTTATAGCTAGCTAGGGAAAGTGAGACCAGGAAAAGTAAAAAGAAAGATAGTGAGTTAGTAGGAGAAGAGGCCCCTGAACTTCTGACTCTGCTTCCCTTTCCTATTTATGCTGCTCTTTTTGGCATTCTGGGGCATTATTGTTTTGTTTGAGAGGGAAAGCCCTCAGGTATTCACTTTGATTCCTTGTAGTCATCCTGAGTTGTGACTCCTGGGAGAAGCTCCTGCTGTTCCAGGAAGAAGGTTGTTGGGGAGGAGGAATGGGGATGGGGACTATTTTTTTTTTTCTCTAGGGGAAGGGGGACTTGAGGGAGAGACAGTTGCTCGGGTACTCAGTTGGAAGACTTAAGGCAAGAACAATAAAACTATCCATGAAAAACCTCCTTCTGCTTACCTAATGCATGGAGGAAGCCTGGAGTTCTCCCAGCTTATGTTGGCGGAACACCAACCCCGCAGGTACAAATAATGGCTGATGTTTCTGTAGCATTCTGAAGTTGGCAGATTGCTTTCCATAGATTACCTCATTTACCTCATTACCTCAGAAAAACCCTAGAAGATGGGTGCTCTAGGTGTTAATAGATCCATTTTATAGATGAGGTCACTGAGGCTCTGGGTTGCAAAACCGGCTAAGTGTACAGGGGAGAATTCCAGCCCAGCTCTCTCAGACTCCAAGTCCAGCACCCTCTCCCCTGGGCTCAGCTGCCTTTCAAGCTGAAGAGGCTCCAAATTGTGTCTCTCTGGGGACCAGCGTAGCTGAGGTTTGTCACCAGGATATTTGCCCCCGGCGTGAGGGGCTTGGGAGACTGACCTTCCTATGGAAATTGGTCTTTTAAATTCTGAAAGCGGAGGAGTCTCCCTATGTGGCGTTTTGGAACTTAGACGTACATAACCCTGATTTGGGTCTCAGAGATCTCTCGCAGGTGATTGATTTTTGCCTTCTGCCTCGCAAGGAAAGCAGGGGAGGACTTATTAGCTCCATTTTATGGGTGAGGAAACAGAAGACAGGGAGAATCGCTTACTCGCTGTCCCCGGGCCGTGGAGCCAGGATTGGCGAGTTCCCCCGATTCTCCGCCCAAGGCTTTGGTGGCCAACCCCTCTGGGCTGAGACTTGGGTGGACCTTGAGCCGGCGCTCTCTTTCTCTGTGACCCTTAATGCCTGTCTTCTCTGCAGGTTCCTGCTTTTGGGTGGCCGTCCTGGATGGCAACGTGGTGGGGATCGTCGCGGCGCGGGGCAGCGAGGACGATAACACGGTGGAGCTGCGCCGCATGTCAGTGGACTCGAGGTACCGAGGCAAGGGCATCGCCAAGGCCCTGGGCCGCAAGGTCCTCGAGTTTGCCGTGCTCAACAACTACTCCTCCGTGGTGCTGGGCACGACCGCGGTCAAGGTGGCTGCCCACAAGCTGTACGAGTCCCTGGGCTTCAAGCACATGGGGGTGGTGGAGCACTACGTCCTCCCGGGAATGACACACTCCCTGGTGGAGAAGATGTTCTTTCAGCTTCGCTACCACCGCTACCGCCTGCAGCTACGCGAGGAGTAAAGGAGCCCTTTCAACAGCCGGAAAAACCAAACCCAGCCCTGCCCGACGATTCTCCTCCCTCTTTTCCAAACCCAGCTTAACCCAGCACTTTCATGGATTGTGGTTTGTTTGTTTTTTAGTTGTATGGTTTATTTGACTGTTTTTTTTTTTTTTTGGGGGGGGGAGAGGGAGGTAGGGTGGGGGAAGGGGAAGAGGATCTGATTATTTCATTATTTAAAACTTTGTTTTTTTTTTTTTTGGTGGTACTTTGGTTTTGAGTTGGTGGCTGCCCCATCCCCACCCCTATATCCCGGTCCTATCCCATCTTTGATTTGCTTCCCACATCCCGTCAGTATCCAGACGGACTCTGACCAAGACGAAGACAACAGAAATAATAATAACAACGAGCAGGCAGGCAGTCTGCCTGGGCCAGTGGGGGGGTGCTCTCACCACGGGAGTGCCACGAGCCCACGGCCATCCTCCTCATGCTGGGAGCCCCATGAGCCACTTCTCCCGGGTGATCCACAGAGGGGCTCTGGCCTCCTGCACCAGATGAAACTGCTCAGTCCGAGCCGCACCCCATGCACTCTTCTCCATCTCCCACGTAACACAGAAACTTAAGCACAGAGACTGAAAGCAGAAAAAACACTAGAGAAAACAGACCTTTCCCTATTGTTCCCAGCCCTCCTGCTTCCCTGGCCTGGTGTACATAGAGCAGCCTCACCGTCCACACACAAGCTCTAGGAGCCACCCCTTCCGTGGATTCTCAATCCCTGCCCAGCCTCCGCTCCTCCCTCCCTCCACTCGCGGGCATTTCCCAGCATGATCCTGGCCTGTAAGGAGGACATGCACTATTTGTCCCAGGCCTGGTGGTCAGTGGTCAGTGGTCCACCGGGAGACCAGCATGGGAAGCCGCTTTGCTGTACTGCATGAAGAGGATGTGCCTGCTTGTGCTTGCAATCAATGGCTCACTCGTAGCACTACCATCTGGGCAATGACCTTGCACTTTTTTTCTGGATGTGCCTCATTCTGCCAAAATCGTCTGAGGGAACCCCTGGTGCATCCGATGACTGAGACTCTCTTCCCTCGTCCTGTCTCCTCTCGCTCCCTCGAGCCTCCTCAACCCCTTTTCTCTCTCTCGACCTAAGCCAGCAAACAGACTTAACCCATTGGACCTGTGGAGATCCAGTGTAATATAGTGTAAAATAGCAGCCTCTGATTTCTCTCCTCCCGTCCTGCCTTCGGTCCACAGCCCTGTCCAGGCCGGAGCTTTGGGCCACACTCTGGCCACGACTATCACCCGGCCTCTTTTACCACATCCCCGCTTTATTATTCCATTTCATTAAGTTTTCTCATGTTTATTGTGGTCCTAGTCCCTTCCCTAGCCTTCCTTCCCCTTCCTCATCCTTCCCATCCTTATGCTTCCCTTCCCATGCTCCCCTCCCCCTCCTTATCTTACTTTATGAGTTTATTTTATTTTGGCTGTGGCTGAACGGTGTCATTGAAGCCTAGGGGGAGGGCGGGTTCCTATGGCAACACATTTGCACATTAATGTGCCCACCCAATCCAGCCCCTTCAGCAGAGCCTTGGCTGGGGAAGCTGGCCTCCCGATTATCCTAAACAGCTGCCTGTTAGATAAGCAGAGCCGGCCTGGCCTGGCCTGGCCCCCTGGCAGCCGCCAGCCGTCCGCCCGCCACAAAGGGAGCGGGCTGCTTGAACGTGGCCCAGTGTGTGCCAGGCAGACTGGGCGTGTATCTGCATGGAGGATGGATGTACAGTGCCTGTCCCGGGGAGCGGCCCAGACGACAGCTTCTTCTCGCCTGAAATCGTACCTTTTTTTGTAACTTATTTAACAGAATAGCAACTTTGCATGACTTTACTGTCTTGGGGAAAACCGGTAGGTTAATACTTAAAAAAGAAAAAAAAACCTCAAAAACATACAGAAAAACCACACCAAAAAAAGAAAAAACATAAAACAACAATAAAAAAAACAAAAAACAAAAAACAACCCACCACAGCAGTACCAGAAATAACCTCTATTTCTGGTCCCGCTTGGCTGGGTGGTGGGTGGGAGGGTGGGAATTGGGTGGGGGTGGGGGTAGAAGAGGGACACAGGTTTATAAATTTAAAGGGAAACCCCGATTTAGCTTAGTTCTCACACCAAGGGAGAGAAAAATGCTCCTGATCTACAATGTATTATTCTGCTTGTCCTTTGTTTTCTTTTAAAGAAAAATCACTATAATGAAGTCGACAAGGGACAGCACAAAAGTTGATTTTGCTTGGACTCTAAGCTAGGAAGTAGTTCGGCGTGAAGCCTCGGGCTGGTCGAGGAAAGGAGCAAAGGTGGGACCCGGTACAGAAAATGCCCAGCCAGTGGGCGCCTTGGTGGGTGAAGACGTGTCCGTGTTGTTGGGAGGGTGGATGGAGAGAATCATGTCCCTCACAGGAGTTTCCTCGGGGCTTGGAAGAACTAACCTTCCCATTCCAAGGCCTCTTGGGTGCCTGGCACAGAGCAGAGGAGATTCCCCGAAGGGCCTGCAAGATCCGTGGCACGCCAGCCCTGTGGTGTGGTTGGGGCTACTGGAGGAGAAGACCCTGGGAGGAGCCTTCTGAGGGTGGATGGAGGAAAGCATGGAGTGGGAGGAGGATCAGAGGAGAAGGAGCTCTTCTGGGGGATGAGGAAGAGGAAGGTCAGCTGATGGAAGGAAGTGGCCTTTGATGGTGATTCCACTTGAAATGCTGGCATTTGAGCTGAGCAGTGAGAGTAAAGCTCTTCCCTAAGCCTCCTCCCTTCCAGCAGTCCTTGAGGCACATTTTGGGGTTGTAGGTGGGAGAGGACAAGATAGGGTCCTTGCACCTCCCTACCTAGTGCTGCTGGCAAGGGGTAGTGGGGAACAAAGCCATGGCCCTAAGTGCTGACCCGGACAGGCAGGGGCTGTTCCCTGGTGGGGATGGGGAGCAGAAGGTGAATTCTGACTTCCCTCACCTGCTCCACGTGCAGTAAAAAGCTAAGGCTGAGCTGCCGTGGACCTGGCCAGTGAGGGTCAAACGTAGACCATGGAGAGTACTTATTTTGAAAGAAAATGAGTTTGTTTAAAGCAGCTTATTAAAGGGGTATGATATATTATATATTTAAATTTTTTTAAAGATACACAAAAACAAAAAACCAAACGCAACAAACCTTTGTATGCCGTACATTTCTCCTCCCACGGAAGGAAGTATGTCCTCTGGGTAGGAATCGGAATTTTGTAGATTGTACAGAAATGGGCGCAGTATTTTCTTGCCATTTTCAGTGATTTTGTTACCCTGAACTCAATAGACAGATGTGAAGTGTTAGCAAAATAGAAGAAAACAGAACAGTTTGTGCCTTTTTTTCTCCCTCCGGTCGGTTTGGTTTTCAGTGGGGGCTTTTGGGGGGTGGGGGGGTGTTCTGTGTTCTCTCGTTTGGGATTTCTTTTGGCTGTTGCTGGCACGTCACTGCACTAAGACATTTCCAGAAAAGGAAAATGACAAGTATTTTCATGATGGGGTGGGGGTGGGTGGGGGGGAAGACAGAGAGTCTGACTTGGGCGATTTTTTTTTTTAAACCGGGGTTATTTAGCGAAAGAATGTCGCTGGTTTTCTTTGATTCCTGTGCCTTTGTAACCTGCCTCACCTGTAGCTGTGCTAAGCCAAAACTGGAGCCGAGGGTCCTCCCCCCCGCCAAGGGCCGAAGGGACAGCTCCGCTGCCAACCTCCTGCCAACTGGTGAAAGTGCAGCTTCTCATTGGGATTGACCAAAGCACTTTTTGTGTTTGTTGTTTAGTTGCTTTTAGGACACATGTGCTCGACAAAGGGATGACTTTTAAGGGGGTGACCTCTGAGCCCACAAATTACACAGGCACTGACTGCAAAGCCGGACCTGTAATTTCAGGAACCAGGCTGCTGCCTCAGAAAGATCCCTATTCTCCCCCATCCTCTGTACAGGCCACTGGGAACCATGTCATGGCACCTAGGAGATTGTTGGAATCCAGTCCAGTATTTAGAAGCATTCGGTCCCCATAGAAAGAAGTGGCCAGTCTTGCCTCCTTTTCCTGAGCCTGTCCCTGGATATCTCCTATCCCTAGAAGGGCTCGACCTGCTGGGTTGGCAAGCTGGATACCTTGAGGACCTTCCCACCTTCTTAATTGCTGCCCTTCCATTGCTGCCAATATGCAGGGAACGTATCTGCCACTTGCACTGAATGGCCATAGGCATAGCGCCTGCCACATTAGAACTGTGAAGTTTCTCTTCCAGAAACTTTTTGCATCCTATTTTCCCAGCTCCTGACCATCCCTCGCTGGCTGCTATCCAACTCTGTGGTTGGCGTTTGCCGTGGGCAGGCAAAATCCTTTTCTGATCATGTCTAAGCTTCTCTTAAGCCTGTACAGATTAACAACAGTGTAAATATTTTCTGATTACCTGAGTGCGTTACAGTGTCCGCGCTGGTGACCCTTGAGAATAAATCTGGGGGCAAGAACCTTTAAGGACAAACTCTTCTGATGTGTGTGTTTCTAGGGCATCGTCATTCCCCAGTACCCAGAGCCACTTGTTGAGCAAATGTGCACTGAGAAATGAATTTTTTAAAGTTTGTAGAAAACTTCTGATGTTACTTCTACTACCTCTGTAAGGCTGTTCAGGTGGAGTTCCTCTTGAATGATGTGGGATTAAAGAAGAGGGAGAAATATGCAGTTCTCAGACCAGAGTGGTTCTTCCCTGGGGTCCTGAAGTCCTTTCACATTCCCCAGTGGGGGCTTTGGCCTGAATCTGTAGAAGGACCTTTCTGTTCCGGCATTCCCATTGCAAGGCTGAAGCCCACTTTCTCTTTGGTTTTCATCAATTTGGTGATGCAGCTGAAGGTCAAAAGCTTGTGAGGTCTTAAGAATTTGTCTCTTGGTACCAGCCCGAGGGAGGCCACCTCCCCTACTCCCCTCATCCCCTACTGTGGCCGATTCGAGAATTCCACTCCATCCCTCAAAGGGCAAGCGATCTTCATGGCCTGCTAGGCAGGTACCTTGATTTAGAGATGGTCCCTTGAAACCAGATTTTCTGGAGAGCCTAAAATTTTCTGTCCCACCCAACCAAATTATCACTAGTTGTGTCTGTCCCCTGGCAGGTAGGTCCATGAAATGAACCTGGGTGGTATGTGTTTCGGCACGAGATTTGTTTCCTCCCAGGGCCAAAAGCTCATGCCTCCCTGGATGATCTGAAGTCATCTGGCCGACCCTACTTTGTACTTTGGGTTTCTCAGGACAGTTTTCCCCCAAGTTGGGGTTACTATATTCCCTCCTGATAACAGGTTGCACAGAGTGTGATGTATGGCGAGCCTAGGTAGTTTGAGGTGGAGGCTGGCATATGCATATAACCCAATTCTCCATCCTTATTTGCTGAGGGCTAGGCTCATAGTGGAGGGTTGGAGCTGGGGAAGTGGTGCTTAGAGATCTTTTGAGTCCAACTAAGATGGGGAGTGGCTTGCACAGTCATATGGCCAGTAGGTAGTCAAGTAATGATTTGAAACCAGATAGTCATTTTCTTTTTTATTACATTTCAACATTCATCTGGTTCTAGTTGATCTGTAGTTGGTACCATGGAGTATGCTACAAGGCTACTCTAATGCCCACAGTTAGGATGTCCCCTTGTGATAAGTTTTCTCCCCCACTGCCATCCCCCACCATGTAGGAAAGATGGACACGGTCAAGCTTAGTACAAGGCTCTTCTGATATGGGGAGAGGGCTCTGGCCAAAAGAAGCTGAGTACCTTCCATGGAGAGGAAGGAGGGCAGCCTGGTATCCATACCTCCCAGCTTCCTTTTCTTAAGCCATCAACACATTCCAGAGCTATAGCCCTTTTCTAGATGGGTTTTGGCCATTTTTTTCTAGACTGCAGATGAAGCAGTTGTAGGGGATGGAAGGAACAGCATAGAAACTGTTTAACTGTGACTACTTCCCTTCTCTTAGCACAAGGAGGAAGCGGGACAAGAGAAGGGCTCTCATGTCTGAAATAATCAGTGTCCTGGGGAGCCACCATCTTTTCAGATGATCACAGGATTGGCCACAGTTCTATCCCATCAGGGGACACTGGGCCTTGTCAGGACAGGATAGTGATAGAAAACCCAAACCTATGAATTTGTTACCCCAAAGATGCAGTTAAAACATGCCTTTGCATTCAGAAAGATATCCCCACATTATGACCGAATAGGTTAGTTCAATGGCAACTGTACTCTAGAATCGACTTGAGTTAATCGGTTCACAAGAGTCATGGCTGATAGTTGCCAGCTGTTGGTAGAACCTGGGAGCAGATGCTATCTGCGTATTTCCAAATCCTGTTTTCCCAGGCAAGGTCGATAGACATTGAGGTTTTGCTTTCAACGTTTGCTTGTCCCAATATGCAATAATAAGGCTATTAATGTTTAAAAAAGACATACAGCTTCTCATACAAGAGAAATCATTTGGAATGAGGATTGGGACATTCAGTTCCTCACCTATGGATCTACTCTGCGTTCCTAATCAAATGCTTAGACCTGGCTGAGAACATTTCTGATTGCAGTGTTCTCTAGTGCTATTTCTTCAGAATTGATGCTTGGAGATATGTTTCAGTGCTGATTTTCTTAGATCTCCTTTGGCCCCAGTCATCTGCAGGCTTTGAGAATGTTAAGAGGTGGGGGGACATGTCCTTGTCACCTTCTGGACTTCTCTAGCTGTAGGATGACCTTTTGAATACCACCTGGATGAGGATCTCAGAATCTTCCGAGTTGGAAGGAACTTCAGAAGGAACCCAACCCTGTCTGTATCTCCTCAGAAATCACCTCTCACACCCCCAGGTACTTCCAGAAGACCTCTAGTGATTAAGAACCCCACCACCTCAAAAGGCAACCCATTTTAATATTGAACAGATCTAATCCTTTAAGGAAGTGTTTCTTTGGGGGTTGAAATATTCTCCTGATATGTACTTGTGGATCCAAGTTTTGTTTTTGGGGGCCAAGCCTAATCCCCACCATAGCCTCAAATACTTGAAGACACTGATTATGTTCTTCACTCTTGTCCTCCAAAGTTTTCTCTTCCAAATTAAATATACCTAGCCCTTTGACCACCCTATAATAGTCTAGGTCTTCAGGAGATGTTCAGGCTCACAAGGGCAGATCTCGTTGTCCTGCAGGAAGCACTTCATTTGCTACCTAAATAAACAGCATGAAGTTGACTCTTCTGAAAAGGAGCAGAGGCACCCAAAGGTGACTTGAACTAGAATTCCAATATGGACATCATGCCATAGAAAGGGAAACTGAAATAGGAAAAGAGTAATTGAGTCCATTGAACTTTCTCCTCTCATTCTTCCTTTTTTCTAGTCACTACCTTTAATAACTTGGGAATAAGGGACTGGCCTCTCTTTAAAACCCAAGTATGGGCATGTAGGAAACCGCTTGTGTCATAATTTTGTCAGGGGACTGCCCTACTGTTATCTGATTTCTTTCCCTAAGATATCGCCATTTAAATATGCAACATGACAAGAGAAACCCAGTCCTGGGAACTTGAGAGATGGTGGGGCTCAAGAATAGCAGCAAAAATTGGCATGGGCTTTGAGCAAAGTACCTTTCAGGTGACAAGCAGTTAGTCTTCTAACTAACTAGTGTTCAGAGTTGGGGCATAAGGGAAAGAACCCATTGCCAGACAGAGGAGGTGAAAATGACAGGTTCTGAAATTAGGAGTCAGCGCATCTCTCTAACAAATACCCAGGACAGCCTGCGCCAAGTAGCAGCTGATCTGAAAGCAAACTGAGCCTCTGCTAGAATGATTTTCCCAGCGTTCTGTAGTCCAAGGATGTATTTAATTGTCTGTGTTGTATTTATTATTCATTTTATTATTTAAGTAGGTCTTAAATGAAGCACACTTTTTTAATGAATTATTTTCGGCATTGGGCTGACCTGTTAGGTAGTGGTAATATAGTGTGTATACTTGTGATGACTGTATTTGGACTAAGGCCCTTTCGAGATGAATTTTAGGGAAGGGAGAAAGTCTCCCTGTTTGGCATATTTTGGACTGAATAGACTATTTTTTGCTAACTTATCTGTAGTGAAGTGCTTTACATGGAGTTGACATCAGCTGAAAAGTGGAGCTGATATGACCTGAGGGTAGAATTCTCCACGTGGTTGAGCCAGTGATCTGAGATGAGCACTTTCTGGAAGGGGACAATCTCATCCCTCAGCCATTCTGATTCACTCTGGGCATCTCCCGGTCTCAGCTCCACTGAGTGAGATGTTCAACGTTCTTGTATTTTCTACGATCAACATAGTATGTACTGTACTTTGAAAAAAAAAAGAATGGGGTTACAGGATAATTATCCAAGTCACGTTCTCTTGGCTGAACGTCTTTTTTTAAAAACAGCAATAATTAGCCATTTTAGAGAAAATTGGTTTGTGTGCTACGTTGTGTGTATATATGTGTTTTTGCATGTGTGTATGTGTATGTGTGTGTGCAGGGGGTACTGGTGGCAAAGAAGGTTGAAGTTCTGAAAGCAGTGGCAGCTGCAGGCTGCCACTGGTGGTGCCCTTGCACAATTCAACAGAGAATGAGCTTGGTGATTCAAGATGTCTGCAGCCGAGCCCTCTGAGATTCCTTGGATAACTTGCGGCATAGATTAACCTGGATGAATCTCGGTGATGATGAGATCTATAAATAATAAGGTCTAAAGCTCCAAGTCATTCTTGGGCTTTTTGAGAATGAAACTCTTTTGGGACCAGGTTGAATAGTTATTCCCACATTGGCACCAGCCACAAACAGAAGCGGTCAACTCTCTTTGGACGCTACATTGGGTTTTGGTTGTTCCTGTCAACCTCTACCATCTAATTGTATGCTAACATTCCTTGGCAAACAGTAATTCCATTTGGGATCAATGAATGTAGTCATTTCGTGATGGATGGGGAAACCTAGCAGGGAAGTTGGAGGATGTCCATCTGCTGGTGAAAGCCTGAGCTGGACATCTGGAAGGACTTCACCATGGTGTGTCAGCCCATGATATATGCAAATTACACTTCAGTAGACCCAGAGTCTTGAGGTGGTGGGTCCCCCTGAATCAAGCACTATGTCTAGTGCTCAGTATTATGTTGGTTGAATCAGACTGAAATTTAGTGTGTTGTGTAGGGGGATAGGGATGAATGGTTTGTTGGTCCTCAAAAGTTGTGTTACTGATGGCCGCTGTAACTGTGAAAATTAACCAGACTTGCTGTGATATGTTTGGTGAAATAAGGTTATAAATGTGGTTAACTTATAAAAAAATTAAACAAATACTGAAAAGAGTCAAGAGAATTGTGTTATGAAAGCAAGTGACTGATGTAAATAAGTATGACTGAATTAAAAACATAGACCTTTTCTGGGTTTGTTTTATTTTATATTTGCTTATTTTGCTGTTTTTTTGTTTGTTCCTAAAATTGCATTGTGATGAAGTGACTAGTGACTCTGTCCTCAGACCCCAGGAGGTGCCAAAAAGACCCCATGGAAAGGTCAGGGTTGGGGGTGGGGTAGGAGGGAGAAAAGCACTTCAGGAGATATAGTGGGCTGGGTAATTTACTTTTCTTTCTGCTGGCAAATGGAAAATATCTGTGGTCCTCACTGGACAGGCCTTGGCCCATGGGCTTCTTGGGTTTCAGTTTGCTATTTCTAGTTACCCAAGATTTGCTGACTGATGAAGGAAGATAGAAGGAAACTGTAGACTGAACCAGCCCCAAGTGGCAGGACCTCTGCAAGTCTGGGAGGACCTGTTAAGTGTCAGGAACAGGGCCAAGTGCTTGCACCCAGATGGTGGGTGGGGTTCCTGGCAATGGAAGGGGTGGGGGGGTTTGCTGCCTGGCCCATGTACGATGTGTAATCAGGGAGAGTGTTTGAATGGCCTCTCTCCCTGCCAGCACGTCCCGATGCTGCTGTTTTTTTTTCAATAAAATCAGAATTAAAGGAATAAACTTTTCTCATTGTTTTCTGTGGGGATCTCCTAGGGACCTATGTCCCCTTCTCTTTGTGGGAAAGAATGTTCATTTCATCTATTAAGTCTACTGTTTGGCACAATGAAAGGTGCAAAGTTTAAGTCCCTGTCCTCATAGAGCTTGCAAAGTTTAGTAGAATGATAAGCCAAAATTACAGGTAACCAGAATTCTTCATGTTACAAATTATGTTCTTTAGGTACAAAACAAAGTGCTAAGTGACTTCCTTCTTGGTATGGGCCACGTGTTTATTCCTCCCAGATGCTTCTGATTGGGCTGGGTTCTAGGAGCTCTGTCCAAGGTCCTGAAGCCCACCTCCGCTTTCTCCATGGCTTTCCAGTCTGTGCTCATTGCTGTGGGCATCTGTGAAGAGAGCATGTTGGATTTCACTTTAGCAAGATTGCTTTACCAACGAAGGTGTTCCCACTGTCTTCAGGCACATCTAGGCACTATGAATATTGGAATGCCAGGTGCTTCTCTCTCCAGGAGGGTAGGGGAAGAGGGTGTCAGCTAGAGCTAGAAGGGATCCTGCAAAATCATTGAGCATGAATCTCTTGACAGTTGAGAAAACTGAGGCCCAAAGAGATCTGCATCCCTGCTTAAAATCAAAAGCTCAAGAGCCAGAAGGAATATTAAAAACCATCTTGTTCGATTTTATGATTTTGTAGAGTAAGAAATGAAGTCTTGTAGAGGGTAAGTGATTTAAGATTTGAAGCAAAGGGTATTTGATCCTACATGTTTTTATAAGAGAGTTCAGATGGGGAAGAGCCTTGGATTAAAATTCAGAGGTCTTGGGTTCAAATTGGTTTGTTTTTTTTTTTTGCTCCTTACTAAATGTGTGATCTTGGGGCAAGTCACTGAATTCTGGGCCTCCCTACTAAAATTTATGATACTGTGACTTCTGGCCCAGTGTTCTTTCTGCAGTACTCTATTTTCAAATGGAGGTGTGTTAAAACTGATATATCTTTTTTAAAAAGCTTTTTATTTTCAAAACACATGCATGGGTAATTTTTATTTTTTTTTCTTTCTCTTTTTACATTTTATTTTATTTGTATAACATATGTGCGGGTAATTCCTCAACCCTTATATAGCTTGCTGTTACAAATTTTTCCCCCCAACTCCCCACCCCTCCCCTAGATGGCAGGATATCCACTACATGTTAATGATGTTAAAATACTTGACAAATCAAATATATGTATATATATTTCCAAACTTATTATTGTTATGCAAGAAAAATCTTATCTACACAAAAGACATATCAGATAAAGGAAACACAATGTAAGCAAACATCAATCAAGAGTATGAGAATGTTATGTTGTGGTCCACATTTCACATCCCTCTCTCTGGGTGTATATGGCTTTCTTCAGTGAACAATTGGAAGTGGTTTGAAACATTTCATTGTTGAAGAGAGCCACGTCCATAAGAATTGATCATCATATAGTCTTGTTGTTGCCGTGTATAATGATCTCCTGGTTCTGCTCATTTCACTCAGCATCAGTTCATGCAAGTCTCTCCAGGCCTCTCTGAAATCCCCCTGCTGGTCGTTTCTTACAGAACAATAATATTCCATAACATTCATATACCATAATTTATTCAGCCACTCTCCAATTGATGGGCATCCATTCAGTTTCCAGTTTCTAGCCACTACAAAAAGGGCTGCCACAAACATTCTTGCACATGTGGGGCCCTTTCCTTCCTTTAAAATCTCTTTGGGATATAAGCCCAATAGAAACACTGCTGGGTCAAAGGGAATGCACAGTTTGATAACTTTTTGGGCTTAGCTCCAAATTGCTCTCCAGAATGGCTGTATCTGTTCACAGCTCCACCAACAATACATCAGTGTCCCAGCTCTCCCATATCCCCTCCAACAATCATCATTAACTTTACCTGTCATTTTGCGTGGGTAATTTTTCAACATTGACCCCTGCAAAACCTTGTATTCCAAATTTCCTCCCCTCCCTCCTCTAGATGACAAGTAATTCAATATATGTTAAACATACATTTCTTCTATACATATTTCCACAATTCTCATGCTGCACAAGAAAAATCAAATCAAAAAGGGAAAAAGTGAGAAAGAAAAATGCAAGCAAACAACAACAAAAGAATGAAAATGCTATGTTGTGATCCACACTCAGTTCCTACAGTACTCTCTCTGGATGGCTCTCTTCATCATAAGACTATTGGAACTGGCCTCATTCATCTCATTGTTGAAAAAAGCCACGTCCATCAGAGTTGATCTTCATATAAACCTTGCTGTTGCCCTGTACAATGATCTCCTGATTTTGCTCATTTCACTGGCCTCTGGGATTCTTGAGGAGAAGTAAATTGTGGGCAAGACAAGTCAGTGACTGAAAAAAGTCACCCAGAGAAAATAAGTGGCTGTTATCTAGAATCAGTCCTTTCCCTGCCTTCCCCAGACCTCAGTTTCACTACCTCTACAATTAGGGGGGTTTATCTTTTGGATGATTTGTGGAGTCTCCTTCAGTCCAAATCCTGAGTTATGAGGCTCAGTCTGAGATCATCTGAGCCTTTTGGTACAAACGTGTGTGTTTGAATCCTGGCTCTGAGTCCCATGTTGTTCCCCTCCATGGCCTGAGAAAGGGATAGAATCTCGGGGAGACAGGACATACAACCAGTGATTTCTCCCCCTGTTCCCATGACAGAGACTGTCTCATTCCAGGATTGTCTCTGCCGGTATCCACCCCGACCTCGTCGAGAGCTGCCATCCTCATTCCTCCCCAACGACCTATTGTGAATCCTGAAATTGATCTTTCTCTTAGAGCCTCATGGGGTGGCTTGGGCTGAGTGTGGGACTGAGCAGAATTGTGGAGTCCAGAATATGAGAGCTTGGGGGGATCTCAGAACATAGGACACTGAGGCAGTGCTGGCTACCAGCATCACCATGCCATGAAATTCTGAGGTTTGTCCAGGGTCCCAGAGAGTCTCAGAGAGGCAAATACTATGCCCAGTCTCCTGGCTCTTAGCCTCTTTCAGGTCTCAGAAATGGTCTAGTGCAGGGCCCCAGATTTTCAGGTAACTCACATGACCTCTGGTTATGAATCCTTACTAGTTTTCATCCCTGGGAACCATAGGATGGTGACTCTTCCAAGGATTATTGATTGATTTTATTTTCCTTGGTGACTGATTCCTCTGAGAGCCAGGACAAAAGTAATTTGAGGGATAGAGCCTTGTCACCTTCCAGAGTCTCTCTCAGTCTCTAGTCACCTAGATCAGTGACTCTGGACCAGCTTTGAACTTGCATCAACTTTGGGTGAGTGCTGAGGAGGGATACCAGCTAGGTTAACCTTTTTATTTAAAGAGGAAGAAACTGAGGCAAAATGCTAAGTTACACAAGTATGGAGTATCAAAGTCAGGAACTAAATCTGGTTTCATGGATCCCAAATCCAGAGCTCTTCCTGCCTCTTGGACAATGGGTATGGAGTCGTGGTAACAACATAAGTCCGTGGGGCTAGACACATACCAGGCTCCAATGCTTTTTTAGCTGTGTGGCCTTGGGTCATCTAGAGCCTTAGTTTTCCTGTCTTTAAAATGCAGGTGAGAATACTTTCCTTTTCTACTCCACTGGATTTTGGTGGGGAAAATGTTCTGCAAATCTTCAAGTCTATAGGAACTTGAGCTGTTATCAGCTCTACTTTTCAAAGGATTTCATTCTTGATTTTCTGGGCAATGCTTCCAGGCCTTGAAGGGGCTGGAGAGGGCCCTAGTCCCATGTAAGACATCAGGATAGGACTGAAGGGTGGTGAAAAATCAATTCCCTCCAGCTGAGCTGAGAAAATCAATTATCCCACACTGAGGCAGAAGGACCCCGATAAAAAAATAATCCCCACCACTATTGTAAAAGAACTTTAAGGTTCACAAAATGTTTTCCTCATAACAGTATGGTATGTAGTGTAGGTATTTTTTCTCCCCATTTTTCAGAGGAAGAAACCATAGATCAGACAGGTAAAGGGACTTGTCCAAGGTTACTCACCTCCTAAGTGTTAGAGCCAGAATTCCAACCCAGGTCTTCCCCCTCTAAGCTCATGATTCCTTCCAAAGCATCACCCTGCCTGTGTAAAAGAGACGTATTCAATCTGAAATCAAACACACTTCTGCAAAGTAGATCTGGCAAATAGTGTTATCCACACTTTACAGCTGAAGAGACTGAGGCTCAGATCTGAGAACCAGCTTGCTTTAGGTCCCACAAAGAAGAGATGTAAAGCAGGACTCCATCTTAGGTGTCCCATTCTCAAGGCCTACATTGTAGGTTTCCAGAACCAGGGGTGTAGGGCCTTTCGGGACCTTCAGTGACAAGACTGCCCTTGCACACTCTAGGTTCAACAGAAGAGGGTCCTACTTTCCCTTAACTGTAGATGGACAGAGGACCTAGCCTCTAAATCCCACAGATTCTAAGAACTACTGACCACAGTCCAGTTGCATCACCTAGCATTTATGAAGTGTTTGCTTCCTTCTAAGAGCTAGGGATAAAGAAAAAAGCAAAAAAACCCCCCAAAAACAAAAAACCAAAACCAGGCCGGGTTTTCCTTCTGGACCAGCCCTCTTCTAAAGGATGTGGAGGAGGAAAGGGGGTGGGACAAGTTCACCTTGCTGCCAGGAACTGTGTCAAGTGGCGAAGACACTGTGACCTTGCTGTCAATCACTTGGGTTGAAGTCTGGGCTCTGCTCTTTTATGGTGGTGTGATTTTGGACAGGTGCCCTTTTCTGGGCCTTTAAAGAGCCTTCCCAGCTCCAAATTCCAATGTACAGGGGTCAGAGGGCAGCAGGCTCTCTTCTCTCCTTGATTTCAGGGGAATTGCCTCATTGCCAGGGTCCCCAAACATGAGAGAACCCAGAGCTGAAATGACCTTCCAGGCCATCTAATAATAATAATAATAATAATAATAATAATTAGCTATTAGAACACATTATATATTATATATAATTATATATGCATATACACATATATATGTATAAAATTATCCATTTATATAGCACTTTGGGGTTTGCAAACACTTAATGCTTGTTAATTCATTTGATCTTCACAATTCTGTGAGATAAGTGCTATTACTCTCATTTTACAGATGAGGAAACTAAAGTACAGAAAGGTTACATGACGTGACCAGGGTCACACATCGAGGCAGTGTCTGAGGTCAGATCTGAGCTCAGAAGGCAAGTCCTCCTGACTCCAGGCCCAGCCCCCTTGTGATTGTAGACTCTAGAAAGTCTCTTTAGAATCATCCCAATTTCTACTGACTATGTATTCAGGCCTTCATCACATGTTTCCTAGACTATTGCAACAGCTTCTTGATTGGTCTTCTGGCCTCCAGGACTTTCCTTCTTCAGTTTCTCATCAATATAACTGCCAAAATGATTTTACTTAAGCACGGGTCTTAACAGGTCACTCTCCTGTTTAAGGAGATTCTTTGGCTCCCAGGTACCTTTAGTATCCAGTTTTTAAAAAAGCCTTTGTCTAACATTAAAAGGCCTTTAACCTAGTTCTAGCCTATCTTTCCATACAAAGATGGTGAAGAGACAATAAACCCATAGGGGTTTTAGTATGAGATCCAATGGAGTCAGATCGTATGGATACTATTTTATATCAGGCCATAAGAAGGCAGTATGGTACAGTGGGAGGAGCCCTGAAGGATACAGTCATAGAAATTTCACCTCATTCTATGCCTTTGGGCACAAATTATTATATCATCTCATTTGTAAAATGAGTGGGCTGGACTAGATTACCCAGAGGTCCTTCTCCCTCTAAACCGCGAACCTTTGGAATTAACTCTAGAGCTATGAGAGGGGTGCCAATATATACCTATATTTGTACATATATGTAGGTATTAGAACAGATATGCTTATGTTTCATTAGAATCTATTATTCTTTTTTTTTTTTTTTTTTTTTGCTTTTTGCTGAGGCAATTGGGGTTAAGTGACTTGCTCAGGGTCACACAGCTAGGAAGTATCTGAGACCAAATTTGAACTCAGGTCCTCCTGACTTCAGGGCTGGTGCTCTAACCACTGCACCACCTAGCTGCCCCTAGAATCTATTATTCTTAATCTAATAATTGCAAGGGATTCTTTTGCTGTTTTGATAAATTCATGATTTAATGGATCTGGATAATTTTTTAAAAATCTCTTATTTTCTATAGAGCTTTAAACGTATAGTTTATAAGTTTATATACTTACAATACTTATAAACTTACAGTAATCTTGGGAGGAAAGTAGTGCATAGATTATTGTCCCCATTTTACAGATAAGTAAACTGAACCTTAGCAAAAGTAAATGCATTGGCCAAAGTCACATTGTGTCAGTGTCAGGGTTGTAACTCTTGGTCTCGGGACTCCAAATGAAGAGCTTTTGCCACAAGATGACAACACGTCTCCATTATTGCACTTGGGTACCAGTATAGATTGCAATAGGAAACTGAGTATAATAGTTTTTAAATAGCTCTTGTTCTAGGAAGAAAGGAAGATCTTTTGGCAAGGAAGACCATGGGCTATTATGCACAGGAAGTGTCCCAAGGATGGTTTA
The DNA here is from genome assembly GCA_023553655.1 of Myrmecobius fasciatus. NCBI lineage: Eukaryota > Metazoa > Chordata > Mammalia > Dasyuromorphia > Myrmecobiidae > Myrmecobius > Myrmecobius fasciatus. Next base: position 92,556 of record JAJPUD010006022.1, on the reverse strand, counting down.
TTCTGTTTTGGAAATGTCCCTGTCCCTCTCCAGCTACAAAACCTCAGGGAAATGTCCCAAAGGATAGTCCTGCTTCCTCCCTTCCTCCCCTCAGAACTGGCTCCAAATAGGACTAATAACAATAACAATAATATACTTTTCTGTTTTTTAGTTTTTCCTTTTTAGTTTACAGAATACTTTCCTTATAACCTATTGATGATCATGCCCATTTTATAGAGGAGCAGAGGAAAAAAT